>PVJA010001310.1:34593-130842 GCA_004027025.1 Myocastor coypus
AAGACCCTGCCTCAAAAAGACCAAAAAAAAAAAAAAACCAGACCTGTGCCCTTGCAGCTGTTCTAGGGCTCTTCCTTACTTATTGGCTACCTGAGCCCCTCCTGCCCTTTCACCTGTCACCAGGTGGAGGGAGCCTTTTTGCCATCCATGGGGACTGTGAAGCATATGACACCCGAACTGACCGCTGGCACGTGGTGGCCTCCATGTCTACACGTCGAGCCCGGGTGGGAGTCGCTGCTGTTGGGAACAGGCTATATGCTGTGGGCGGGTAAGCATCAAGGTTACATTTAGGGGGGCTCTGTACATGTGTGCCTGGCCAACTGTGATCAGTAATGGAACCCTTTCCTAGCTACGATGGGACCTCAGACCTGGCTACTGTGGAGTCATATGACCCCGTGACCAATACATGGCAGCCTGAGGTGTCCATGGGCACAAGGCGAAGTTGCCTGGGTGTAGCTGCGCTGCATGGGCTTTTGTACTCAGCTGGTGGCTATGATGGGGCCTCCTGCCTCAACAGGTAACAACAGGGCTTGAGACCCCACAGGCCTCACAGGGTTAGCTTAGGAGCAGGAGGTGAGGCTGTGATGTCTGCCAAGAGGAGAAGTCTCACTTGTACCAGGCCCTGGGATCCCCAGGGCTTCTTCACCTCAGACCATAGCGGCACCAAAGCCTAGGCTCTTCTCCCCACTTTCCTCTGTGCACAAGACTTCTAGTCCAGGATCATGCAGGCCTCCCTATGGCCTGTGGTAACCCAGGAAGTCTTGTTGTTTGTTGTGGTAGGACTCTGATGTCAGAGGTTTATGGTGTGCAGCAGGGGGTGTCAGCACTCCTAGGAGGACAGGCCCTGGGGGAGGATGCCTTCTCTTCCTGGATGATGGGCAGCAGCTATCTGGTGCCCACAGCGCTGAACGCTATGACCCCCTGATGGGAACGTGGACATCCATTGCTGCCATGAGCACCAGGAGGCGATATGTGCGTGTGGCCACACTCGGTGGGTAGCAGGGCCTGCTCTCTGTACACCTGCCCTCCTGCCTGCCCCTGCCCCACACTCAGCAGGAGCACCCGGGTATGTTGTTTTCCTGCAGATGGGAACCTGTATGCCGTGGGTGGCTATGACAGCTCCTCACACCTGGCCACGGTGGAGAAGTATGAGCCCCAGGTGCATGATGCACCCCAGTGACAACCACCCTTCCCCTGTGCTCCCTGGGGTTGTTCCACCCAGAGTGGGAGGGATGCCGTTGTCGGACTGGCCTTCAATCTGTACTCTCACTCCTGCAGGTGAACTCCTGGACTCCTGTGGCCTCCATGCTGAGCAGGCGAAGCTCTGCTGGTGTGGCAGTGCTGGAAGGTTCCCTGTATGTGGCAGGGGGGAATGATGGCACCAGCTGCCTCAACTCAGTGGAGAGATATAGTCCCAAGGCCGGTGCGTGGGAAAGCGTGGCTCCCATGAATGTCCGCAGGTTCGTAGCCAGGGACAGCCAGAGGACCGTTCTAGCCACCACAGAAGGCAGTGCCGGGCGTGCGCTGCAAGGGGCGGGTGGGGGCTGTGGTGCTTCCTTCTGCTGGCCCAGCCCCGATCTCACTGTGGCCTTCCCACCCCTAGGAGCACGCATGACTTGGTGGCCATGGATGGATGGCTCTACGCTGTAGGGGGCAACGATGGCAGCTCCAGCCTCAACTCCATTGAGAAATACAACCCGAGGACCAATAAATGGGTGGCCGCCTCCTGCATGTTCACACGACGTAGCAGTGTGGGTGTGGCGGTGCTGGAGCTCCTCAACTTCCCGCCCCCATCCTCACCCACACTGTCTGTGTCTTCTACCAGCCTCTGACCTGCAGTAGGGACCACACAGAGGCCCTACATGCCTTAAGCCCCCCAGGGTGGCCCCTGCACCTCCCTGTCTCTGCCTGCGTGTCAGGGGCAGGATTCACAGCTCCCACCGGGGATAGTCCAGTATGTCTGTCCATGTCTGCGTTCCTTCTTCAGCGTTCCTTTATGTGTCTGTGCTGTTTATTTATTCATTATTTATTGATGGACAAGCAGAACTGCGCTATCAGTTGATATGTTTCCCCTCCCTATGTGGCTCTCCTGTATGTGAGGATCAGGCAGTCCTCCGAATTCCTGCCTGGGGTGGTAGGAGCGATGAGGGCGACACTCAGCAGCCAGCATCAGGCAGGGGGGGATTGAGCGTTTTCTAGCCCACGCTTGGCACAGCACCCTTACCTGACCCAGCCAAGCACCGTCCTTGGGAAGGGCACAGAGCAGGCTTTCTTCCTTCACGTGTGCAGTTGGTGTCTTTCCTGGGTCTTGTTTGGGTCTGGGCATACATAGGCACTCAGACCCTACACAGCAATATGAGCCAACTTGAACAATAAATGTGTTTCTTGGGCCCCTTGGGTTGGAGGCTGAGTGTCCATCTCTGGCTCCTGTTGTCCCCTCTGCCTTCTGGGGACTGTAGGATAGCCTAGGGTGCTATCAGCCCAGGGTGAAGACCCGTGGGCCAAGATGTTACCCGCAACGGTTGGCTGCCATCCTGGTCCTCAGAGGCTCCTGTCAGCCTCTGGAGGTGGGGGTGCACGTGGGAGACGTGGGCATCTGGAAGGACCTTTCTGTATTTGGTGAAGCCCTAGGAACCCTGACTTTACCCTTGGGCCAGGACTGACCCCAGGTAAAAGGAACTGGCAGAAGGTTGTAGCTTCTCCCCCATACCCTGGGCCCTGAGTGAGGGTTGGGGACACACCCTCCCACACTGATGACTCGGGGAATTACAGAAACAGGATGTGTGCTTCGATTGGGGAGTCGACAACAAGCACGGAGGGCTTTCTGGATTCACTAAGCTCCAGCACCCAGGTGCTGCTGGCCTGAGCATAAGTAGGCAAAAGGATCACGGACCAGGCCCAGGGAGCCACTGCTGCCCAGACCTGAGGCTGAGGTGCAGGCTGTAGTCCTGAGAGGAAATAGCCTCCCTTGCTCAATGCCTGTCAGCACCTGTGTAAAAATGGGCCATCTATAGAAGGCTGAGCTCCAGTTAGGCCGCTCCCTCCCAGGAAAGTCCCTCCCCACCCACCCATTCATTAGAGGCAGGATGTCCATAGCCCCGCCTATCGTGGGGAGGACCACAAGAGCCTCCCGTGAGATCCAGAATAGTCAGGCAGCTCAGCGCAGGCCATCCACAGCCACCCATGGGCAACAGTCAGTGTGTCCCTCAGGCTCCCAGGAGGCTGCGGGCCTCCTTCTCCAGAAAGCCCTCGCTGAAAGCAAACAGGTGAGAGGCGAGGTCTCGGCCATCAGCAGTCTCCTTAACCTGCCTCCAGGGCTGTGCTGTGAGCCCCTTTCCCTTGTCCCCAGAGAAGACAACACAAGGAAGCTAGCTGGCTTGTTTGGTGTGGAGGCTGGCCCCGAGGGAGACAGAGCGGCCGACAGGATCTTCTATGTCCCTGGGACGGTGAGCAGGGGGGCGTGTCACTCTGGAACTGTTGTCTGCATGTGTGTTGGAATCTGAGTGGCTCTGGCCCTCCTGTGGGCTCTGTGGCAGTGTGTGCGCCATATCTTCCTGAGACCCCGGGGAACTCCGATCCAAACTGAGGAAGTGGACGAGGCCCCACCCCAGGACCTCATCCACCGAAAGTCTGGGCGAGAGCGAAACTGAGAGGCACTGAGTCAGTTACAAGTAGCTCCACAGGCAGACAGGCGGGGCCTCCCCGTCTCCTGGGCTCACTCATGGGGCCGCCTACCTGCCCCTGCAGGAACCTGGCTGGCTCTAGACATATCTGGGTTGTGCTCTTGTCATATGAGAGAGTGAGAAAGCTTCTGTGAGCAGTAAGCCAGGCTGTTTGCTACCCACTGCAGGCCTCGGTTTCTCCCTTGGGTACCCTGTGGGCAGCTGCCGTCAGCATCAGACCACAGCACTTCTGTGCAGTGCCTACCACCGTTTCCCACACAGCAAGGGAGGAGTTCCACACTCTGCCCACCTCAGCCCCTCGACCCCCACCCCCGGGACTAAGAGCAAGCTAGGGGAGAGATCTACCCCTTTTCTCAACTGCTGACCTCGGGCTAGGAGGGCTGTCAAGCCCCTTAATCACTGCAGTCCTCTCCTAAAGCCTCATGCATGCCAGGATGGTTGGACTCCGTTGTGTCCCAGGCTCCAGCAACAGCTGCGGGACAGCATAGGTCACTCGGGACTAAGGGCTCAGGTAGAGTGCCCACCCTCTGCTCTGAAGGCCAGCTGGCATGGGCTTTTAGATCATCCACCAGGATGAGATCCTTATCCTGTCTCTGAGGTACCAGGGCTCCCCACAGGCAAGCGCCAGCCACCTCAGAAAAGAGTGGCAGAGGGTGGCTGGCCTGGCCCAGCTGGCTCACTCCACATGACCACCTCTCCTATGCTGTCCAAGGCCTAACTCATGCAACAGGACCCTTGGGGAGTCCCAGGAGGCATGGCGGCCCTAGTGGTCCTCCTCCACTCTGCTCAGAAATCAGACACAGCAGCTGGAAACGGACAAGACGCAGCCTGGGTTGGTGATCAGAAAAGGTGCCCTGGCCAGGCGTAAAGCTGTTAAGGGCCCTGCACCTGAGTTCTGTAATAGATTGTGTACCTCTGCAATGACTGGCCTTTCCACAGCTCCAAGCCGAGTCCTCGCCAGGGTATCAGGCCTGAGCCTGGGCTCTGGGACCAACTACATAGCCCTTCCTGATTCACGGCCTATTTTTCACAGCCGCCATCCTAGAGTGAGTTCCCACACTGGGTGTGCACGCAGGAGGCCCCACCCAGGGCTGGGAGACCAGGGAGATTTTTGTCTTCACATTCCTGGGTTTGCCCAAGAGGCAGCTCGAGTTGGACAACAGCAGCCCACGTAGGTGGCCCTTGGCATTCGCCGAAGGCCACGGGGCCCTACCCGACTTAACCTTGTCCATCCCATCAGCACCCACCCACCGTCTGACTCCTGACATGGTCCCCGGTCTCCCACTTACAGAGGACTCTGCACCAGCACTGAATGGTGTGTGGACGGTGACCCTCCCTGTCCCCCTCTTGTCAGCAGACACGTATTACCCACCATTCCCAGCACATCCTAGACCCTGTCCTAGCCTGTGGGGACACAGCAGGAAACAAAATACAAAAACCTGTTCCCATTCTCACAGAAGAGACAGATAAGACAAGAGAGGGAGACAGCTAAAGAGATCTGAAACACGGCGAATGTCACAGGGTCCTGGCAGAAGGAGCCGCAGAGCAAAGGTCCCGAGGCAAGCATGTCCCTGATTCAGAGTTCAGGGAAGGAAGGGCACGTGGATGAGAGATGTCCTGGCGAGCCACCGAGGCACGGCAGGACCTTCGCTTTGGCCGTGAGGAGGATGAAGGCGCGCAGTGGTGGGCCAGAACAAAGTGGCTGGCGCAGGTTCTGGAGAGCTGGCTTTTCTATACCCAAGTTCACAGACCTTATGCTGGTAGCTCACAGTGCTGAGAATATGTACACCAAAGAACCTGGCAAAGGCTGTGAGCCGGGCCTCCGTCTTTCTAACTTGTTTTCTCTGTTGTAGCACCAGATACTGAGCATTACCCCACCCACACTCCCCAGGCCTCTAGACCTTAGGACATTAGGACCTAGAAGAAGGCCGCACAACCCAGGAAACGATGAAGCCCGAGTCTCACAGTCTGCTACTAGAGCAGGCAGCTCTGACATGGGGCAGCTGCCCACGTCCACACTTCTCATGGAGAGAGGCTGTGGGTGTGCTAGGGTCTGTGCCTCTGTGTGCTCTTCGCGTGTGTCAGGCGCCCCTGCATGGAGAGACCAGGCCTGTGTGTGCGAGCCGAGCGTGGGCTGAGGCTGCTGGCCTGCTGGTCCCTCCCCTGAGCCCTACTTCTCCAGGATCTCCCGGGCATTGAAGGCCATCCAGAAGACCTGGAGCAGCCATTCCTGAGCGTCTTCAAGAAAGGGCGGCGGCAGGTGCCCGTGAAGAACCTGGGCAAGGTTGTGCACTATGCCAAGGTCCAGCTGCAGTTCCAGCACAGCCAGGTGGGGGCCAGAGAACCAGGCCAGGTGGGGACAACTTGAGCCAGTAGGCATCTTGCTGGCCCAGGCTGCTGCCCAGACTCCAAGACTGGCCACCACCACCCCCCCGCCCCTCCACAGGATGTCAGTGACTGTTTCCTGGAGCTGTTCCCCTCCCACCTGTACTTTCAGGCCCATGGCTCTGAAGGACTCACATTCCAGGTGTGTGTGTGTTTGGTGGTGGAATAGTGAGCAAAGGGAGGGTGGTTGTGGTCCTGGGACTCCAGAGCCTCTCCTGTCCTGTACTTCGGCAGGGGCTGTTACCATTGTCAGACCTGAGCATCTACCCACTTGAGGGGTGCAGAGAGCATGCCTTCCAGATCACAGGTGTGGGGCAGGTGCTTCCCTCGCCAGGACCCGGGCCTGTGTGCAGCCTTCAGGGCAGGGCCTCCCTGTTGGCTTCTTTGCGCTCACTCCCTGCCCCGCCTGCCCTCTCCTCTGCCGCAGGCCCACTGCCCGCCCCACTCCTAGTTCTCTGCCCCACTGAGGCTGAGCTCAGCCGCTGGCTCTACCACCTGGACAAGCAGATGGCCCTGGTGAGGGGGCTGCAGCACCGCTGCACAGCGCCGCCCCAGGTTGGTGCGGGGAGCCTGCAGACACCCCCCCCACTGCCCTGGCCCTCCCGCCGTCCCTGACCTCCTACTCCAGCACCAGGGCTCCCCTGTGGATAAGTTCCCCTGGACTCTGCAGCACCATCTGAGCCAGCTGCCGAGAGCGTCAGGACAAAAGGCCCTAGGCGGTGCCATCTGTGCCTCAAGGGTCAGGCTGCAGCACCTGCCCTCGCAGGTGAGTGTGAGAGAGTGAGCCTTGGGGCCACGCCTACGTACCCCAGCCCACTCTGCGCTCTGATCCGCACAGGAGCAGTGGGACCGGCTGCTGGTCCTGTACCCAGCATCCCTGGCCATCTTCTCTGAGGAGCCAGACGGGCTGAGCTTTAAGGTGGGCCCTCCCGGCTCTCAGGTGGCCCCAGGGAAGCAGTCGGCATGGGGGTGGGGCAGCAGCTCAGGAGGAACCTGTATTTCGGGGCCTGTTGGGACAGAGTAAGGGCCCCACCCGTCCGTCCCCACCGCTCTGGTCAGTCTAGTCTGAGCTTTGAAGAGGAGGAGGAGCCCTTGCCCCTAGCCAACACCTCATCCTAGAGGATCCTCAGTCACCAACTAGGTCGTCCCACTGCATGGTCGATGTGGGCACAGCCACTCCAAGAGCACCCTTGCCTGTAAGCAGCTCTTCCTGTGCCTGAGGGGCACGTGTATGCATACCTGCGATCACTGTGCTCTCTGAGCCGAGCGTACCCCTGATGTGCAGCCGCTGCCCCTGAAAAGCACGTGCAGCGGCCTCGCTGCCAGAGGCCAGTCTCTGCAAGCGTCTGCCTGCATCTGGCATGGACTGGTGCAGGCTACCCAGAGACCAGATAAGCCTGTCCCCAGGTGAGACAGGATGAAAGATGTGACCAGCCTCCCCTAGGGTACGTGAGTGCCCCGTACAGCTCCGGAGGACAAGACAGAGGGTCGGGGCCAGGCCGGGGCTGCTACTGCCCATGCCGGGGCTGGCTCACTTTTGCGCCCACAGGGGGAGCTGCCACTCAGTGCTATCCACATCAACCTGGAAGAGGAGGAGAAGCAGATCCGTTCCTTCCTGATTGAAGGTGCCCGAGGCTCTGCCCGCTTACCTGCTAAGCCGAGGGAAGAGGGCGGGAGTCTAGGCGTGAGGCTCTGCGGGCTGCATCCCATTCCGCCAAGCCCCTACCTCACGTCTCACATGTGTACCAGGCCACCTCATCAATACCATCCGTGTAGTGTGTGCCAGCTACGAAGACTACAGCCACTGGCTGCTTTGCCTTCAGACTGTTTCCCACAAGGACGGGGTGCCTTTGCTGTCCAACCTTGAAAGCCACCCAGGGCTGCAGGAGCCCACACAAGTGAAGGTCTGAGGGCCCCACAGCTCAGGTCCTTGGAACAGAGGCTGGGCCAAGGAGAAGGAGCAGTCTGCCACTCATCTCTGGCTGCCCAGGTTGTGGGTGGTGGCCGAGGCTCACGCTCCTTGGATGGACGGACCAGCTGGGACTCGGAGGGTCTAGCACCGACCTCCTCCTGCACCAGCCACTTCTTCCCTGAGTCCTCCATGAGGTCCCCTGTACACTGTCCTGCCTGGCCTATACCTGTGAGTACCTGGAGTGGCAGAGGAGAATTATGTGTGCTGGAGCCTGGGTCCCATTGTTCCCCGTCCTGAGCCTGGACTCTGTGTAGCCTCAGAGAATGGGGAGGGGAGGGAACTCTCTGGAAGGTTCTTGGTCACTACAGGATCAGGCCAACCCTGACTGTGCCAGTGTTGGCCAAAGGAGGGCAGAGCTGAGACGTGGTGGCAGCAGTCGGCTATCCAGGGACAAGGCCCGAAGGGAAGCTCCTGGCCCAACAGTGCCACTGCCCCTGCACCTGGACCTTGCCCAGGTAGGCTCTAGGCAGGCTCTCCCCACTTCCTGCAGCTCTTTAGCTTTGTCTCTCAGTCTATGACTGTGGTGGTAAATCTATGCACACATGACACAGTGGGCCATTTGTTTTTTTTTTTTTTTCTTGTTTCAGAACTTTTGTTTGTTTATTTATTTTTATGACCGCCTCAGCCTGCCCTGAGGGCAGGGCTGGTGCAGCATGAGGTGCTGGGGATCGAACCGCGGTCCCTGCAGCCACCCAAGCTTTCCTAAGCAGGCGCTTTAGACCACTGAGCCATCTTGCCGGGCCTGCCATTTGTATTATTGCAAGCTCTGAAAAGGTTCACTATCACTGGCTTAGGTGTTCCTGAAGCCTCCACAGGCCTCTGCTTAGGAAACAGGAGTCTCTAGCTTCTTCTGCCTTGAGGAACCCGTCTCTTCCTTCTCTTTGCTACAGGTGGACAGGCTGAGGCTGGAGGGTGGAGCAGAAGCCCCAGAACACTCTCTGGAGACTCCACACTCCCCACTCTACGCCGACCCTTACACGCCTCCTGCCACCTCCCACCATAAGATCACAGATGTCCGAGGCTTGGATGAGGTCAGTCCTTTGCTTGGCCTCGGGGCTGTGTATGCAGAAGGCCTGAAGCCTGTTCGGACTGATTGGAGACCAAGGGATTTCTTGACTAGGGGTCCCTGAGCTCTGCACCGGGCCTGGCCCAGGGCCTCACATCACCCGTACTTTTCTGACAGTTCCTCAGTGCAATGCAGAGCTCGCCTGGACCTGAGCCCTCAAGCCCGTTTCCCTCAGTCTCCGTGTCTATGCCTGTGTCTGGTCCCAGCTCCGTACTCTCCAGTGCCTCTGGCCCTCCAGATCCCCATTTGCTTTCCAAAAAGGAAGCCTTACACTCCCGAGCCTCTCAGAGGCACCAAGGCTCCATCAAGGGCCTGAGGCCGCGGCCCTCAGACTCCCCCCGAATCGTGAGTCTCAATCCCCAAACTGGTATCAAGATGCCCCAGTCTCTGGGATCAAGGGGCACAAAATGAGTATGGGGTTCCTAAGGGTCTGAAGGAGTAGGAGAGAAACAAGATGGTACAGGGGACAGGCAGAGACTAGGGACAGGGACAGAGATCGGCAAGACAGATCTGGGGCAGCAGGAGAGGAGAGTGCAAGCCCAGGGGCAGAGGCAGAAGGGTCTGGCAGATTCGATTCGCTGATCAGCCCCGTGGTGACTTGTGGTTTGTACTTCCCAGGTCCCCCCTGACAAGGAAGGCTCATCCAACCCTCTGCCACCTCTCCCAGGTAAGTGAGGGTCCTGCCTCCTTCCAGGGGAGCAACGGGGAGCCCCTTCCTGCCAGCCAACACCTCTCTGTACCCCCCTTCCCTCCAGTTGGCGAGTCCTCCATCTGGAACAAGACTTCATCTCCCTCCAAGCAGAAGTGGCCACAGCTCAGGAGGCCTGAGGCAGAGGGGGGGTTCATCCAGTGGATCTGATGCCTCCCTGGCAGGGCTGTCTCTCAGAACCATGACCTAACAGTGCCACCTGCCACCCTGCAGTGGCCCCAGCACCTGCATGTCAGCTCTGCAGTCAGGGCCTACCCCCACCAGGCCAAGTATACCTCCAGAACTCGAGGGCAGAGTCACCCCAACCCGGGCTGGAGCAGCCAGGAGGAGTTGCCTCATGCTCAGGGACGCTGGCCAGTGTGCCTGACCACAGCTCAGGGAAGGACGACAGGGACGTCATGGAAAGGACAGGCATGTTCTTATAGCTCCGGATCTAAGAAGAAATGGAGGAGTGGCCCCAGTGAGGGAGATGCCTGCAGTTGGGGTAGTACGGATGGGAAGGGCGGAGGGCTGAGATAGCCTGATAGGGTCAGGGTACGTGAGGTCAGAAGGCACAGGATCAGAGGTCAGCAAGGTATGAGCTTCACATGCAGAGGTACAAGTACACGCAGCGAGGATGGTGGGAGAGGCCTCCGTTGCTGGGTGTGCAGGGAGGGACTGGGTAGAGACTGACGCCATAAATAAGAAATGAGATTTTATTGATTCTGTGTCTCTGTGTTCTCTGTTGCACAAGGGGTTCCCACCATCCTGGGGGTCCTGTGTGCTGCCTGGCACACCCGCTCTGCTACCCTCTCACCTTGGGTCCTTTACCCACCTCTCCATCCTATTCTGACTCCTGGGACCATACCAAGAGCTCCAGCCTTCCCTGAGCCCACGAAGTTCTGTCTATACCCTTGACTAGGGCTCCTCAGAGGAACCAGACCCCTGCCCACTGCCCCACCCTGTAGAGACTGCAGGAGCTGCCCCAGAGGCATCTTCTAGACATATATATAGTTCAATTATATATATATATATATATATATATATATATATATGGCATATATATAATTTATTTTGTATTATGGCCAGCTCAGCTTACCCTGGGGGCGGGGCTGGTGCAGCGTGTGGTGCCAGGGATCGAACTGCAGTCCCTGCGGTTACCTAAGCTTGCCTAAGCAGGCACTTTAGACTGCTGATCCATCTTGTTGGCCCCGGCATTTGCTTATTGACTCCAGGTGACACCCTAAACCCTCGGCTGCAGACCTCAGGGCCTGGAGCTCAGAGGGGCCTGTAAGGCCCTTTCCAACCTAGGCTGTTATGCAAAAGGCGCGATCCCTGGAAAGCCCCCCTGCCACCTTTGATGCCACCTGTCCCATCCCAGCCCCACCAGACCGCACGAGACTTCGCTGCTCTCTGACACTCCTAATTCTAGGACCATTTCCTGCAAGTACACCCCATCCACCTACGTGACCAAGTGAAACAGAGCATACCCAGTTAGAGTTCAGATAAACAACAAGGAATTTTTTTAACAAGGAATTTCTTAGTACAAAAATGTCTCACATAGTACATGTCTAAAATCCAAATTTCACTGGGTGCCCTGTGTTTTATTTGCTAATCTGCTACCCTATTAACTAGCTCCCTGCTCAGGGCCTGCCCACCCAGAATTACAAATCTCCTCGCCCCTCAGGTGTGGGTAGTGACCTTGACCTTGACCTTGGCCCCTGGATGGGCCCTCACATGGAATCCAAGGGAGCCAGCACCAAGGACACTGGCTCCCTCCCACATGCTGTAGAAGTCTGGGGTCCAGCACCAAGGACACTGGCTCCCTTCCGCGTGCTGCGGAAGTCTGGGGTCCAGCACTAAGGACACTGGCTCCCTTCCATGTGCTGTGGAAGTCTGGGGTCCTAGGTCGAGGAAGGCAGCAGCTCATCCTGGATGTCTCTATTCATCTCCTTATCTTGAGTCTTCCTAGCCCAGGCCTGGTCCTAGGAGCTGGAGCTGCGGCTGGGGCTGGGGCTGCGGCTGGGGCTGTGGCCGGGGCTGGAGCTGGGGCTGGAGCTGGGGCTGCGCCCCCGCCTCACCTGCCGGCGGAAGTAGCGGATGGCAGAGATGGTGCCAATGTTGGCCAGCAAGACTGCAAAGGAAGCACAAGTTCTCCTGGGTGCCATCTCCAGCTAGTCACCAGCTCTGGCTCACATGACTGACCTCATCCTCAGAGACTAAACGAGCCAGCAGGCAAGGGCAGTGGGCTGGAGGTAGGCCAACAGTGAGAAGAGAGTTGGGGAGAAACCTGGGCTTCCCCATGCACCCCATTCCTTCTGGCCCTGACGGTGAGGCTAGGTACGGTGGCCCTTGATCTGGCTTTCAGGCACCAGGGACCTCTGTCCCCATACCCCTCAAACCTGTTTTCCAAGCATCCGGGGTTTGCAGATCTGAGGTTCTTACAGCCCACGTAGCAAGGGCTACAAATACCAAGCACATGTCATTCTGACTGAAGGTAAGTGAGCTGAGGGGATGCCGGAACTCTCCTAGGAACAAGAAGTTTGCCTTTAACTCAGCTGTTCACTGTAAAACACCTTTGTCCTAAGACATGCCTGCCTGACATACTGTCCTAGACACATTTGCCCTGGAATACATCTGCCTTGGGACACAACTGTCCTGAGCCTCTGTTCCAGGACATAGCTGCCCTAAACACACCTGCCTAGAAATGCCTGTCTGGGCACATCTGCCCTGGATATGTCTGTCCTGTGACATAGTTGAGTCACACCTTCCTTGTGATACCTCCCCAGAGGCCCTGGGTGGTATATGTCACACTTGAATCAGGATGATTTGGGGCTTCGCCATTTCCTGATTTACAGCATAGCTCCCAGAGGGGAAATCAGATGTCTGCTCCTAGTGTCTGGGCCTAGCTTGGGCTCCTAGGTGTGAGCTGTGCCCTGAGAAAACTGGACACCTTTCCCTCCCAGTAGGTATCTGAGGGTCCCCCACCGGCTGGGGACCTAAGATCTCCTCTGCCCTCCCCACACCCTTCCTGGCCTGGCTCCCCGGACAGCGCTCTCAGAGCCTGGGTAGGCCATGAACCTGGGTGCACATACCTGCCTGCCTGGCTACCAGGCTGAGTTGCTCTGCTACAGCTGGGCCAGGCTCAAGCGGGGTCCTTGTCCCCATGTTCCTGGGGGGCTCTGAGGTCTGTAGCTGGAGAAGGGCTGTGGGGGGCAGCTGGCTCCCAAACCTGCCCTCCCCAAAAAAGTGCTCGTAGGCCTCAGGGATGGAGAAGGGCTCTGGATCTCCAGGGGCCACAGCTGCTGCAGAGTCAGCTGCTGGTGGCAGGGAGGCTGAGCAGCTCCCCTGGTGCCCCGACCGCTGGCTGTGGAAGTCTTGGAAGAAGAATTCGCACATGTCTGGCCACTGGACATCTCCCGCGGCCTGGCTGGCTATTGCCTCTTGCTCGGCACTCTCCTCCTTGCCCCTTTCTTCCTCCTCCTCTTCCTCCTCCTCAATGGTATCACAAAAAAAGAACTCATAGGCCTCAGGGAGGGTCACTTCAAAGCAGCTCCCAGGTCTAGACCCTGAAGAGGCAGAGGGAGCAGGGGGCGGCAAGTGCTTCAAGATCCGAGGCTGGGGGTGCCGAGGCCGGGCGACCACTGCATCCCTGGCTGCAGACGCCTCATGGCCCCCCACTGCCACTCCAGTGGCTGAGGCTAACGAGGCTGGGCCTGTGGCCTCTCTTGACCCCAGTGGCTCATGTCTGGGAGCAGCCACAGAGAATCGTACTTTCTTCTTCCTGGAGGCTGGGACAGGGTCTGGAGGAGGCACCCCGGAAGCAAGTCCAGGAGCTCCTCCAGGGTTATCTTGACGCCCTGTTGGGGGCACAGCCATCTGTATCGGTATCATACCGGCCCCAGTTTGGAGGACAGGGGGCCAGGAAGGTACAGCAGCCTCAGCCCCGGGGACAGGTGTAGATGTCACCCCATCAGGCTCAGTCTTGGAAGTAGAGCAGGGCGGAGCCTTGCTGGTCACAGCCATAGAGACAGGCAGAGGTAAATCCACCTTTGGCTTGACCACTGGCCCTGCTCTGGTAGGTAGGTCCACGTGCGGCGTAGATGCTGCGGAGGTGGGTGTCGGTGGGGCCACACGGGGCTGAGGCGTGGAGACAGGCAGAGACACAAACGTGTCAGGCTGTGCCTTGGAGACAGGCGTGGTCAAGGCTTCACCTGGCCCAGCCGTGGCAGCACCGGCGTGAGCCCCCTGGACGTGTGCAGCGGCTCTGTGGAGCTCAGTGGCTCTGTGGAGCTCAGCGGCTCTGTGGAGCTCAGCTCTGGGGGTCGTTCTGATCTGATCTGCACCCGGCTCCAGTACAGCAGCAGGGGCACAGAGAGCAGGGGCAGAGTTTGCCTGGGACTTGTTCTGCTGGGCTCCCACCGTAGTCTCTGCTATCCCAGCCCCAAGCCCCTCCCCTGTGGCCCCAACCAAGCCACAGCCTTTGTCAAGCCTGGCCTCAGGGAGTCTGGGAGAGCCTGGTGGACCCACAGTAGCCCCTGGGGCCTCCAAGGGTCCGCCCCCCTTAGTCCCCACAGCGCGCCTCTTCTTCTGGCCAGGGCTCTGCAGAGGGGCTCCAGGATTGTCGGGGGGCTTTTGAGAGATGATACTGCGGCCAGGGGATTCAGAATTCTGGGGGAGCTCCCCGGGGGGGCTGGGAGAAGGGCCCTGCAGAAGCCTCTGCATCGTGTTGCTGGGTCCTACTGACTCTGGAAAGGAGCAGCACTGACCAAGAGGGGCTGGGCTTGGGCCAAGGCAAGGCCGAGCTCCAGATGCTGTGGACGTGTCGGCTGCCCGCTGACCGGGCCCCGGAGCCAGGACCGGCTCACGCTGACACTTGCTGCCCAGCTGCCAGGTGGCCACACTGTTCTCCTCACAGGCCTGCCAGCCCTTTCCCCCAGGGGCCAGCTGCACAGGGAGAAGGGGTAGGGGCCCCAGTGGGCTGCTGCCTCTGCTGTCCTCCTGGTCAATGTCACTGGAAAACAGCTCGTCCCCAGAAGCCAGGCCAGCCTGCAAGAGGCCGCACTCATCGGCAGTTGCTGAGAACTCAGCCCAGTCTTGGTCGCTGAGCTGCACACTGTACTGGAAGTTGTCCATCGCAGGTCAGCAGAGGTGCTGGAGTAGTGACAGGACCTGGGTCCAGACAGGATCTTCAGGTGTCCGGGCTCCAGGCACCAACCTGCACACAGAACCACCTGCACAGTGTCCCACTGCACTTGTGGGGGACACCCCCGCCTGGCTATCCATCTCTACCCTGGAAGAAAGCAGAGCAGAGTCGCAGAGGACAGGCTGTGCTTTCAAGTTTAATTTCTCCTGAGTTAGAAAAATCCCAACTCCCATTCTCCCTATTTCCAAGTGGCAACTTTACAATATACTCTGTTACAATCCTAAAGCTAAATTGCAATCTGTATGTGTGAAGTGCACATCCTCACATGACGTTTATCACGTTTTTTCATTCCCAGGAATGTCATTCCTTCGCATCTCTGAGATTTCCTGTCAGGTGAGCCAGGCTCTCTTTCTCCACTTCCCTCTGAGGGGTCTGTGCCAAGGATAACCCACCAGAGGCCAGCTCCTCAGGCGATGGTCAGCTCAGTCTGTCCTGGGGTGCCCTAGGAGACGGCTGGCTACAGTGTCCAGCAGGTGTCCAGCCTTCAAGGTGATGACCTTCCACCAGCCTTGGCTGGGATAGTTCTCTGAGCTCACCAAGGCCACACTGCAGCTGGATGGAATAAGCTCAGAGCTCAGCAGGCAGGGCTTGGGACTGAGGCTGTGGAGCAGAGATAAGCCCCTGGGCCCCAGCAACCCCCTAAGGCTATCCCTAAGGTCTTCACCCCCACCACAGTGCTGTCTGGCTGCCCAAGGCCCTGTTTTGCCCCAGCTCAGGGAACCAATATGAGCCAAGCTGGAGAGGGTCTCCAGCTTTTATCCCATGGGGGCTGTTCATCTACTCTCAGTCAGCTACTACTAGACCCACAGCGTGGGAGGTCACTCTAGCTTGAACAGTCCCGAGCTGGAGATATCCGAAGACCAGAGCACCGTGGCTTCCTATCCTCCCGACCCACACACTCCTCTCTGCCTTGGAGAGGCCCCTTTGGTGGCCTGCTAGCCACTGGGACCCTAGGCCGGGAAGAAGCTGTCTGTGTCCTACCTGAGTCTCAGCAGCCAGCAGGGCAGAGGAGCAGGGCATCTGAGTGCCTGCCCCGAGCAGCATGCTGCTGGGCTGATCCTGGAAGCTCCACCCCCACTGCCAAAAATACCCAGCCCCTGTGCTCACACGTGACCACGCCAGTGTCAGGGCCCAGGCTGCAAATAGATGGCATTTGAGGGGCCTCCAGCCACTTGAGGGACTCCTTCCTAGGACAAGGCCCAGCCAAGGTCACACCGCATTTGAACTAGAGAATAGTAACTAGCGGTCAGCACCACATGGCCTCCCCCGCAGAGGGAAATCCTCTGCACCCCAACCTATGGGGCCTTGCCTGCCTGGCCTGAACATCAGGGACAAAGAGCCTCCACAGGCATCGCTGACTCTGTCAGTGGTGTCTGGCACCAAGTGGGCGGTGCTTTCACTGTTATTAGTGAAAGTGTCCTGGGTGGGGCAGATAGCTCAGTAGAATAAGTGCCTGCCTGGCCAGTGCAGGGTCCTGAGTTCAATCCCCGGTAGAGAAAAAAGAAACGAGTTCTGAAATGGGTATGGATACCAGGCTGGGGGGAGGGTAAGGAGGGCCTGGGGGCTGAGCAGGCTCACTCTTGACCACCAGCCTGCAGAAGAGACCACTGGGAAGCACAGCCTCTGGGATGGGATGTTTCTATGAACCCACCCATCTACTCGGAGGCTGGGTCAGTCCTCCTTTTGGGGGAGGACTGTTGGACCCAGGGCCTTCTCGATGAACTGTCTCCACACCTATTTGATTTCTTGTTTTGGGTCAGGGTCTCATTAAATTGCTAGCCTTAGACTTTTGATCCTCTTTTCTCAGCCTCCTCAGTAGAAGAAACACCAGCACAGTGTGCCATCGTCTGTGAAGATGCTTCCTCAGCATTTCTGCCACCACTAGAACCCATGTTAGTTTTCCTGTTGTTGAGACCAAATACCCGAGGCCCACAGTTTAAAGGAGGAAATGGCTTGTTTGAGTCCCAGTCTCAGAGGATTCAGCTTCTGGTTAAGCAGCTCCAAGGTAGAAACAACGCGGTAGAGGAACATGGCGGAAGAAAACAATTGCTGAACCAACGGCAGCTGGGAAGCTGAGCAGGGACCGGTGCCAAAGAGGAAGAAGCCAAGGACCCGAGGCAGACCCCAAGGTCACTGCTGTGTGACCTCCCAGACACTCAGGTCGATAGGCTTAACTACCACACACTTGCCATTTGTTACAGACTCTGCTTCTTCCCTTTTTTGCTTCTGTGTAGATGTGTGCACCTGTGTGCTTCACCTCAGACCTCAGGCATGCTCTGCATAGGCTTATCACTGAGCAACACAGCCCCAACTAATGCCTTTAGATGAGCAGAGGTTTTAAATTTAACTTAGCTAGTATGTCATCAATTTCTTTCTGTAATCATCAATTTCTTTTATGCTTAGCACTTTTTCCTGATCTTTAAAAAAAAAAAACAAAAAAAAAAACCTCTGCCTGGCATAAATTTTGCACTCTCTCCCTCTCTCTCTCTCTCTCTCTCTCTCTCTCTCTCTCTCTGGACTTCAGTTTCAACCAGTAACACACTGATTCAATTCCCACCAACCTACATCCCTAGCCCTTAACTGTTTGTTTGTTTAACAAAAGTCTTTAAAAAAAAAATTTACAAGGTCTCAATAAATTGCCTGGGCTGGTCTCTAATTTGTGATTCTCTGCCCTCCAAGTAGCTAAGATTACTGAGATTACAAGCACATGCCACCGTGCCTAGGCAGATTTTACTTTATTTATTTGTATTTTTTTAGGGAAGGGTCTACAGGGTGTTCAGGGTCTCACTACTACATTGGATTTATAGTTGTCTGCCTATTTACAGGCCCTCGAGAGCTGGGATTACAGGTGTGGGCCACCACACCCAGTCTCAGCTGCAGGGGGATTGGGGAAGTGGGGGTGGGGGGCTGGCTGGGGATCAAACCCAGCCCCAGTGCCTGCTTGCAGGCAGTTGAATCTGCTGAGCTATTTGGTTGGCCCCTTGGGCAGATTTTACTTCATTTTGTCAGTTAGTTTTAAGTTTTTAAATCTTTTAGTTGTTTATTTGGGTCTTCCTGTTTGAGCCTCGCCACTGCTGGGATTACAGGCACCCACCACCACACTCAGTTTTGGTGGGGGCCAGCGCCATGTGCAGTACCAGGGATCAAACTCAGGCCCTTGTGCTTGCCAGGAGGCACTTAGATCACTGAGCTGTCTCCCCAGCCCTGTTTTGTTTGTTTGTTTGTTTGTTTGTTTTGAGACAGGGTCTCCTTGTGTAGTACAGGCTGGTGTTGAACTCACTATGTAGCACAGACTAGTCTCGAGCTTGCGCCAATCCTCCTGCCTCCGCCACTTATAGTGGTGCACACCTGTAACCCCAGCACTCGTGAGGTTGAGGCAGAAGGACTGATGAGCGTTCAAGGCCAGCTGGGCTACACAGTGAGTTCAGGCTAGCCTAAATTACCTTAGGAAGGCCCTATGTTTAAAAAAAAAAAAAAAAAAAAAAACGCAGAGAGCTGCGCATGGTGGTGTACATCTGTAATCCCAGCACTTGGGAAGCTGAGGCGGAAAGATAATTGCGTTCAAGACTAGCCTGAGAAATAACGTGGGTTCAGGCCAGCCTACACTGCAGTGAGACCCTGTCTCAAAAAGACATAAAAGGAAAGATGGGGGGTGGGGGGGAGAGGGAGAGAAAGAGGATTTCATTGTTTTTGTTCTCACATCTGGCAGTGGTTTTCAGTGATGCTGGCAGGTAGAACCACAGAACAATTTTGCTCCCATATGGGCCCAGTGACTCCAGCAGGGCAGTATCATCCAATCATAGCTTGAGAGGTACACACATGCAAAGATTGTACAAGGGCCCAGCAACAAGCCCCAGTCCATCTTGAGAAAAAACGACTTTGAAGTGGGCTTGAAGTGGAGGATGACATGACCCGAGGCAGGCTTTTAGACAACTGCCCTGACAACCGTGGAATGGGAAAGTAGCTTCCACGCTGTGGGTAGGCAAGCTAGGGACAGCAGGACTGAAGAAGAGCAGGTATGGCTAGGACTGAGCAGGGCTGCTTGAGGAGAGCTGTTACCTCAGCCGGAGAGCCTTCAGAAGAAGCCTCCTCCACTCATAAGACAAGGGACACAAAACTAGGGATCCAGGCAGGACGCTGGAACATTCAACACAGGGAGTTGGCCCCGCCACCTTGGTAAGGCAGCTAGGTTGCTGGCCAGGGAGTAGGCCCAGGAGATGGAAGGTGTGGATAGATGAGTCTGGGGATAGGAGAAATGAGCTCAGTCGGCCATGTCCTTAGCACCACTAGAGGGCGAAAGGACCACGCTGGGAGCCGGGCAGAACTGCTCCAGGTTGGAGGAGCGTGGGTATCAATCTTGCCGCTTTTGCCCAAGAGGGTTGGGCTGATGGTTTCTCTCTCTGTCTCGCTCTCTTTTTTTCTTTCTTTCTTTCTCTCTTTCTTTCCTTCCCTCCTTTCTTTTTCTTTCTTTTTTTTTTTTTTTTTTTGTACTTTAGGGAAGGATTTACAGGGTGTTCAGGGTCTCACTACTAGATTAGACTCGTGATCCACCTGTTTCCAGCCTCCCAAGCTCTGGGATTACAGGCATGCACCACCACGCCCAGTCTCAATCACCATCTCAGTGTACACTGCGGTAGGGGCCATCCGGCATGCTGGGGATCAACAACCCACCCTCCTCACCCCCCCAGCCCCCTACCCCACTGCACTCTGCCTAAGCAGGCATTTTAGTCTTCTAAGCTATCTGGCTGGCCCCTTCATTCCTTTTTATTGTCCAATAATATCCCATTATAACAATATACCAGGGCCCGGCAGGATGGCTCAGTGGTCTAAAGCACCTGCTTAGGAAAGCTTAGGTGGCTGCAGGGACCGTGGTTCGATCCCCAGCACCACATGCTGTGCCAGCCCTGCCCTCAGGGCAGGCTGAGCCGGCCATGAAAATAAGCAAACAAAAGTTCTGAAACAAGAAAAAATAAAATAAAATAAACAAAAAAATATACCATCTAGAATTTACAAAGAACTAAAAATCATTAGGGTCCCAAAATTCAAAGACCTAATCCAGACATGGGCATCTGAGATGAACACACACTTATCAAAGAAAGAAATTCAACGAGCCTATAAATACATGAAGAAATGCTCCATATCACTAGCCATTTGTGAAATGCAAATCAAAACAACACTTAGAAACCATCTCACCCCAGAAAGAATGGCTACCATAAAGAAATCAACCAACAACAAATGCTGGAGAAGCTGTGGGGGAAAAGGAACCCTTCTCCACTGCTGGTGGGAATGCAGACTGGTGCAACCATTATGGAAAGCAGTGTGGAGGATCCTTACAAAAGTAGAATTGGAAGTCCCATTCAATCCAGCTATCCCCCTACTGGGAATTTTCCCAGAAGAACTGAAAACATCATACCGTAGAGATATCTGTGCACCTGTTTATAGCAGCCCAATCTGTAATAGCGAAATCTTGGAAACAACCAAAATGCCCATCATCTGAAGAATGGTTGAAACAGATGTGGTATTTTTACACAGTGGAATATTACTCAGCTATAAATAATGATAAACTAGAAGACTTTGTATGTAAGTGGATATATCTTGAACATATACTCGTAAGTGAAATAAACTAGACCTACACATGTAAATATCAGATAGTCTGATATTTCAGAAAATATAAAGGAAGAAAAATAAATTTTGGGGGTACCAGGAATCAAACTCGGGACCTTGCGCTTTCTGCATCCTCAACCCCTATAATTTTTTTTTTGAAGAGTGACTTAAATACAAAATGCATTTGGAAGAGTTAAAAATTAAGGGTTTGTTTGTTTGTTTGTTTGTTTTGTTTTGTTTTTTGGCTCTTTGAGACAGGGTCTCACTGTGCAGTTCAGGCTGGCTTTGAGCTCACTTTTGTAGCCCAGGCTGGTCTCGAACTCACACCGATCCTCCTGCCTCAGCCTCCCAAGTGCTGGGATTACAGGCGTGAGCCACCACACCCCGCTAAAAATTAAGGTTTATTGAAAGTGTTAATGTTTAATTATTTGACCAATCTTACATACCTCTATTAATCTAGACAGATTTGATGACGAAGATTTGTAATACAACCAGTTAAATTTTTGTTCTTGGGCTGGTGAGATGGCTCAGTGGTCTAAAGCATCTCCCTAAGCAAGCTTAGGCAACCACAGGGACAGCGGTTCGGTCCCCGGCACCACATGCTGCACCAGCCCCTCCCCCAGAGCCGGCTGAGCCAGCCATAACATAAAATAAATAAATAAAATAAAAATTTGTTAAAAATAAAAATAAATAAATAAAATTTTGTTCTTGTTTTGAAATTCTGTACTATATGTACTCTTGCTTGTTACTGTTTTTCTATCTTTGTTTCTGCTATTTTTTACTCTTTAAAATATGTTTTTGTTTTTTGTTTTGGTGGGACTGGGATTTGAACTCACGAGCTCGCACTTGCCAAGCAGGTATTTGTGCCACAGAGCTGTCTCCCCAGCCCTATAATAAAACTTTTTTTTAAAAATTATTTATTTATTTTCTTGTTTCAGCTCCTTTGTTTGTTTATTCACTCATTTTTTATGGCTGGCTCAGCCCGCCCCAAGGGCAGGGCTGGTGCAGCATGTGGTACCGGGGATCGAACCGCAGTCCCTGAAGCCACCCAAGCTCCCAAGCAGGCGCCTTAGACCACTGAGCCATCCCGCCGGGCCCCTATAATAAAACTTTTTTTAAAAAATTTTAAAAAAGAATATACCACAGTCTATCCATTCATCGGGCGTTGGATATTTGAAAGAGGGTGCCGTTAGAATCTAATTCTTGACCACCTCCCAGCACTGAGATATATCTTGGAAGGCTTGGTGATTGTCACCTTCCTGACTACACCTCCTGGAACATCACACCCTAGCGCCACACCAAGGAGGGTCCTGGGTTCCACTGCTCACCCTGGAAATCCAAGTCTGGCAAGGAGCCAGTCCTCCGCAGGGGAAGGGGTTCGGGGAGCCAGCAGGAGACTCCGGGCGCGCGGGCCACTAAGCGTGCAGGGCTACCGCGCTGCTGGCTCTCAGGAATCAAGACTTCCCAAAGAAAACGGAGAAGATTCTTGACGCGGGCTTCTGTAATTGAACACGGCCCAGCCCGCGCTCAGGACTTGGCGGAGCTCATCTCAGCCGAGACACCCGGGGCCGCGCAGGCCCTGCCGCGCAGCCTTGGCTACACAGCAGGACACGGGATTACACGAGCCGCCTCGGGGGCGCGCGTCCCCCGGGAGTCCTAGTCGGCGCGGGGGGCCGCCAGGCGGCGCCGCGGGCTCGGGTGCCATTGGTGGGGACTCGAGGGGACTCCGGGGCGCAGGCCCCGCGCCCCCTCCTGGCCACCCGCGCCTCGTCTCCCACCTGCAGGACGCCTAGGTTCTGTAGCTGTCTTGCGGTCTTCTCCAGCTTCGAGCGGCGTCAGCTCTGGGCAAGGACTGAGGGTACCGGAGCCGCTGAGCTGGACGCGCGGCTCTCCCTGCTGTTCCAGCCCCTCTGCGCGCCGTGGGTACAGACTTTCAGGGGCTCTGCCGCGCAGCGGGGGCTGTCTGGGGTCCGCGGGGTGTGCAGGCATGGTGGGCCCAGGGGAGCACGAGCTCACCATCTAGTGGGCACTGGGCTGCAGAGAGGCCCATGGCCCCGGGCCGGCGGGTCAGCTGGTAGGTCCCATCCGGTGGCCCCAAAGGGTCGAGAGGATATCATGGAACAGGACGTAAGGCTGCCGCTGCGCAGGTGGGTGATGTCACAAAGTAGTGGCTCAAGCGAGAAAAAAATATCTTGAGGTCAGTGATGTGACATTCTTCTGGGTTACCCAGTAATGAGTCGAGTGAGGCCCAGCCAAGCAGAGCTGATTTTAAAAAGTGAGGGCCAGTTGTTAAAACCTCTGTTGATTCAGAGAATAGAGTGGCAAAACAGGTTTATGATTACTCTCGAGCTTGCTTTTGCTTCAGCTTGGTTTACAGCAGGATACTCCTAACTCTGCAGTGCTCAGATCTGGGCTTTCTACTGCATCTACTCCAAGCAGAATTGCTGGGGCCCCTGAGTGCTGGCCTGCAGACTGCCCTTTGTTCCTGTTGGGGTTCTGCCTCAGGCACACAAAGGACTCACACCCAAACCCGTGGGGTGGAGCACTGCTGGTCTCCAAAGAAACATCTGAGTTCCCAAAATCCACAAGGCAAGAAAAAGAAAGGTGGGCAGGCAGGACAATAAGGGTCCAGAAGGCTGGAGCAGATGGGGGGACTTGTAGTTTTGTTTTATTTAAGACAGGGTCTCACTTTGTAGCCCCGGCTGGCCTCCAACTCACATCAATCCTCCTGCCTCAGCCTCCCTAGTGCTGGGGTTACAGGCATGCACCATCGTGCCCAGTTCTTGCAGTTTTTCCGTGAAGGAATGAAAGCACTGGTGCACTGAAGGGTCACCTCATCTACCAAATGACTCCTTCTACGTCCCAACACCTGTTCCCTACCATTGGCCTTCTCTAAGCCTACCCCAGGTTCCTCTAGGGCCCTGAAATGGGCTGAGGGTTTCAGGGTTCATGGTAAGGCTAGCTGTGCGGCTCACTGCACATTCCGCTCTGGCCCCAGATAAATAGGAGAAGCCAGGTGACCCTACCAGCCCAGAAAGCTCCCCATGATTGGAATCTGGCTCCCTGGCCCCAACCCTCTGGCTGGCCCTAGGCTGAAGCTGTCCTGGACTTGTCCTGCTGCCTGATACCTTACCGTCCCCAGCTTCCCACCTGCTCCCACTTCCCCTTTCAGCCTAGGGTGAGCTGAGCAAGAACAGCTCACCCCTGGGGGGTGCTCCTGTCAGGAATAGCTTTTTTAAAAATACTTTTCAGGGAAGGGCCTACAGGTGTTCAGGGTCTTAATGCCAGATGGGAGCGATCCCTCTGTTTATAGCCTCCCGAGAGCTGAGATTCCAGGCGCACACCACCATGCCCAGTCAACTGCTGTCTCAGCGCGCCAGGGGGCAGGGCTGGCATGGCAGGCCAGAGTAGGAAGAGCTTGTGAACTCTACCAGTTCCCTGGGCTCCATCTTGGGAATGGGTCTGGGTGGCCCAACCAGAAGGAAGGGGATGCAGAGCAGAAAGGGAAGCCCAAGGACAGGCCCCTTCCCTCCTGCGCCCCTCCCCGCCCTTTAAAATGGACTGTCTTCCTTTATCCTGCCACCAGACTTGCTCTGTAGAGGTCCATCCTCTACGGAGGGCTTCAGTTGTCAGCGAGAGGTATATACAGGTTTATTGGGCGGAACAAGATCCACAATGAGAAGCGAGTGCAGCGCACAGCTAAGAAGGGTTATGGCTCGGGCAGAATTTGCCTGTGCTCTTGGGATACCCCCAAGACAGGTATGTAGTGCAGGAGGTGTACTTCTAGTGCCTGCCAAATCAGAATGCAAATCATTTGCAGTTGAAGCTTAGTTAGATGCTGGCTACTTAGTAGGCTGTTTCTCTGGGTGTGGACATCTATGAAACCTGTGAAATTGGGTCCAATTTACAGGGAATGGTGCCTTGCTAATTTGCAGGCTTATTGTGTCTCTTAAGATAGGGAATTTGGGGGGTTACTCTGTATCCTACAGTCGTCTTAAAAGCTCAGTTTTAAAATTGCTTTCTCTGTCTCTTTTTTACTTCTCTTGTTATCTCTTGTGCTACCTCGGTCCCAAGACACTGGGAAGACAAATGAGGTCATGCCTAACTTTTTTTCTTTTTTAATGTGTTTGGCACAGGGTCTCACTACGCAAATGGCACGCAGTGATCTTCCCGTCTTCAGCCTCCCCAGCACTGGGATTATAGGGGTGTGCTACCCAGGGGCAGGACCAACTTGGCCTGTGGTGCCAGGGACCAAACACCAGTCCGTGCATTTGCCTGAGCAGGCCCTGTCAGCTGAGGTATCGCACTGGCCCCTACACACCTTTACAGCACATTGAGGTGAGTGCTGGCTTTGAGCTGAGCAGCGGGAAGAGGGGCCTACCCTGTCCCAGAGGGCCACCTGCCGACGTCCAGCCCAACAAGCAGCCTCCGGGCCAGGGAAGCCCCACGCTGTATGGCTCATCTTTCTAAGACCTCACCTGAGTCTCTCATTTTATTTACCTGCCTCCAAATCTAGAGTTGGTCTCTCTTAGGGTCCTTAAGGCTCCTGAGGTCCAGGGTGGACTTGGATGACCTTCGGTGTGACAGATGGTATTTTTTTACAGTGCTACTTCCTCATCCTCCGTGAGCACTGCCAAGACCCCAAGTGTCCAGTCTGTGTCAGGGCCATGCCTTGCCCACCCAAGAAGCACGCTAGCTCCTCAAGGAGCAGGCCCCTTTTCAGCAAGCCAGAAACTTCAGCTAGAATTAGCCAGAGACAGTGGAGCCAAAGCAGCGCCCCCATAGAAATACCATATTGGGGGCCGGCAAGGTAGCTCAGTGGTCTAAAGCACCTGCTTAGGCAATCTAGGCAGTCACATGGACCGCAGTTCAATCCCCGGCACCACATGCTGTGCCAGCCCCACCCCCAGGGCAGGCTGAGCCGGCCATAACATAAAGTTTGTTTTTTCCTTTTTTAAAGAAATGCCAAATTAGACACTAAATCACACAATAAATAGTCTCTGAATGAAAAAAATGCCAAGAGTAGTGACGCATGATAGGTCAGGATTCCAAGTTTCCCAGGCACCTTGCCTCTAACGCTTCCTCTTAGCTTCCCAGGGCATCTTGCCCCACACATTCCTTCCCTCAGTTTCCTAGGTAACCTTCCCCACCCCAATCCCAACCCTGCCCCACATTGTACTCCGGTCTCCGCTCACTTCCTCTTGACCTGTGTTGGCCTCAACTCACTCCCTTCTGACGTAAATAAAATTAAAAAGGAAGATAAATGATGTCGACCTAGATCTAGCTGTTCCACCTCACCCCAGAATTCGTGATCTGCTGCTCCAGCCCACGATTGCCCTCCCTGAAAGATCCCATGAAGTCTCCTGCCCCCCTCTGTCCTCTGCTGTCTTGGCCCGCTAGACAGCCAGCCTGCTTGTTCCCCCCAGTAAATCTTCCACTCATGTCAGAACGCCTGGCCTGGTTGATTGCGTGGGCTCAGACCTAACAACGTGCATCTGTAATTCCAGTACTCAGGTGGCTGAGGTAGGAGACTGGCATGAGCTCAAGGCCAGCCTAGACTACATAGCAAGAACCTATCTCGAAAAAATTAACGAGATATTTTCTGCATGATTTTAGGCAGGAAGATGGGATAATGTTACTGGATTTATTAAGTCAGAATGAGGACATAGGATAGAACATTTTTTTTTTTCTTGTTTCAGAACTTTTGTTTGTTTGTTTATTTATTTATTTTTATGGCCAGCTCAGCCCGCCCCGAGGGCAGGGCTGGCACGGCATGTGGTGCCGGGGATTGAACTGCAGTCCCCACAGCTGCCTAAGCTTTCCCAAGCAGGCACTTTAGACCACTGAGCCATCCTGCCGGGGCCCCTACAACACATTTTTACAGTAAATGAAATGTAGAAGGATTCATTGAACTACATTAGGCATAGCAGTAAACACTTTAGTGAAGGACACAGAGTGAAACAGTGACTAAGTCACATGATTGCTAGAAAGCGATCAGTACTGTAGGGAGAGATAGCAGGGGAACAGGGAGAGCTTCACTGCTTCACCCCAGAGGAGTTGGCCCAGAAGGCTTTGAATGGGTGGAGGAAGTAAGCCCAGGGGGTGTGGGAGAGGGAAGTATAGGGCCTGGCCAGGAGTGTGCAGGAGTACTGATTGGGGCACAGTGCCTGGTGAGGGGTGGGGGTGGAGCCAGGCAAACCTGGGAGAGCCATGAGGCCACTGCAGGGAAGATTTGGGTCCCAGAGATGCTCTGGAGGTGACAGGCACAGTGGCAGGCCCAGGAGTGCTGGCTGGAGCGGTTGCTTGGTACGTAACTGAAGGCATAGCGCGATCAGGTTGGGCTTGGTGCTCCCCTGGTGGTGGTCCCCAAAGTTGTGTGACAGAATTTGAACATGACCTCAAGAGGTTTCATGTTTGGGATTAGTTACTTGTCTTCATTCTCTTACGTCTTTGGTCTCGTTTTTTGGTGTCATTTTGAGGCATTAAATGCCAAAAGAAAAATAAATAAATACAAAAGACTCCATAAGGAAAGCTGTCCAAGTGTAGGCATCCAGAGATCTGAAGAACACAGAAAAGAACGATTTACTATTTATAAAATTCTACTCTCTATGAGTAAGAGTGAATGACTTATCTACAGGAGATAGCAGTTTCAAAAACTCTGTAGCATTTTAAAGAAATAATTTTCTGCCATGGCTCTGACAATTCCTGACAAGAGAATATTTGGAGGTAATTTTGATCCAGGTTTTATTAAACAAAGAAGAGCAGGGCTACATGAATTCATCCACAACTTAGGTCTCCAGAGCTTAACGGCCATCCAGGTGTTAGAATATTCCTTCAAGTAGACAGCCCAGCCTGGGAGTCAGATCCATCTGAAGACCAAGATGAAAAAAGTGCTCAGAATCTACTTTACCTCACAGATCAACTGGCTTTGACTTTTTAAAAGTTATTGGAAAAGGCAATTTTGGCAAGGTTCTTCCTGCAAAATAAAAGCTAGATGGAAAATTTTATGCTTCTAAGTGTTACAGAAAAAAAGTACTTCTCAATAGGAAAGAGATACTATGGCTGAACATAATGTTCTTTTGACAAATGTGAAACATCCAGTTAGAATTGGGTTGCATTATTCTTTCCAAACAAGTGAAAACTTTTATTTTGTTCTGAATTTTGTTAATGGAGAGGAGCTATTTTTATACTTACAAAGAGAATGGGAGGCTGGCAGGATGGCTCAGTGGTCTAAAGCACCTGCCTAGGAAAGCTTAGGCAGCTGCAGGGACCACAGTTTGAACCCCGGCACCACATGTGGCCCCAGCCCCCCGCCCTCAGGGCAGGTTGAGCTGCCATTAAAAAAAGAAGTGGGGGAGAGAAGTGGCCCTTTCTCGAACACAGACTCCCCCCACCCCCTTTGTGTATTTCGTACAAGGTCTCACTACACAGGTTGGGACTTGTGGTGATTCTCCTGTTTTCAACTTTATTTATATTATGGCCAGCTCAGCCTGCCCTGGGGGTGGGGCTGGCACAGAATGTGGTCCCCAGGCTGCCTAAGCTTGCCTAAGCAGGCACTTTAAACCACTGAGCTACCTTGTGGCTCCCAGATCCTCCTGTTTTGTCTCCCCAGTTCTGGGATTACAGGCATGTACAGGGGCATGTGGATCCAGGAGGAAACTCTGATCCCTGCACTGGCCAAAGCAGGCTTAGTCCACAGAGCTGTCTCGCTACCCCCCCCTTTTTTTTTTTTTTTTTATAATTTTTTAATTTTATTTTTTTTCTTGTTTCAGAACTTTTGTTTGTTTATTTATTTATTTTTATGGCCGGCTCAGCCTACCCTGAGGGCAGCGCTGGCGCAGCATGTGATGCCAGGGATGCAACCGCGGTCCCGGCAGCCTCCCAAGCTTTCCTAAGCAGGCACTTTAGACCACTGAGCCATCCTGCCAGGCCCTTTGTTTGTTTGTTTGAGGCAAGGTCTTCCTGTGCAGTTCAGGCTGGCCTTGAGCTCACTTTTGTAGCTCAGGCTAGTGTCAAGCTCGCACTGATCCTCCTGCCTCAGCCTCCCAAGTGTTGGGATTACAGGCGTGCGACACTATGCCCAGCTTTCGCTGGCCCTTTTCAACACAGATGTTTTATGCTGCTGAAATTGCCAAGTGCACTGGGTTTCTTGAACTTCATCAAAATAATGTGGAGACTTGAAACCAGAAATACTCTTTGGATTCAGTGGGACATGTTGTCTTAACAGACTTTGGGCTTTGTAAAGAAAGGATTGCAGCTGGGTGTGGTGGCTCACACCTGTAATCCCAGCACTTAGGAGGCTGAGGCAGGAGGATCGGTGTGAGTTTGAGACCAGCCTGGACTACAAAAGTGTGCTCAAGGGCAGCCTGAACTGCATAGCAAGACCCTGTGTCAAAAGGAAAAAAAAAAGGAATTGCTATCTCTGACACCACTACAACATTTTGTGGGACACCAGAGTACCTGGCACCTGAAGTAATAGCCTGTGACGACACTGCAGATTGGTGCTGCTCTGTATGAAATGCTGAATGGCTTGCCACCTTTACAATTGCCAAATGTTGCCAAAATGTATAATATTCTTCACAAGCTCCTAAATTTGAGGCCTGAAGTGAGCCTTACGGCCTGGTCCATTCTGGAAGTACTCTTAGAAAAACAACAACAACAAACAAACAGGTCCAACAGCTCAGGGGTCTAAAGTGCTTGTTTAGATAAGCTTAGGTAAGCACAAGGACCATAGTTCAACTCCTAGCATTACACGCCGCACCAATGCCACCCCCAGGGCAGGCTGAGCTGCCCCCCTTCACCCATAAAAAATCAACTGGGTGTCACAGAAGATTTTCTTGAGATTCAGAATCACGAATTTCTTTTTCACTCACAAAGAGAATGGTCTTTTCTTGAACACAGACCTTTTTTCCCCATATTTGTGTATTTGGTACCGGGTCTCACTACACAGGCTGGGACTTGCAATGATCCTTCTGTTTTACAGTCTCCCCCGTGCTGGGATTCCAGGAACCGTCCTTTTGGCTGACTTTATACAAAAGAAGACTGCGCAGCCCTTAGTCCTAAGGCTGGACCAGATGATACTGGGAACTGACAGAGGAAGCGGCTGCATACTCTGTGTGTCTTCTGACTCTGTGAGTGCTAATATAGCAGAGGCCGGTGAAGCCTTTGCTGCCTTCTCTTATGCACCTCCTTTAGAAGTGTTACTTTTATGAACAGTTTGCAGTTCTTTATTTTTTAAATTCTTTTATTTTATTTTATTTTTTTCTTGTTTCAGAACTTTTGTTTGTTTGTTTGTTTGTTTATTTTTATGGCTGGCTCAGCCTGCCCTGAGGGCAGGGCTGGCGCAGCATGTGGTGCCAGGGATCGAACCACGGTCCAGGCAGCCGCCTGCAGGTGCTTTAGACCATTGAGCCATCCTGCTGGGCCCACAGTTTGCAGTTCTTAAGCCATAAAGCAAACACAAGCTTGCAGATGCAACTGAAATTCCTATTTGTGTGAATATATTTAAAAACGTGGGGCCCAGTGGGATGGCTCAGTTTTTCTTAGCACTGAAGTAGCTTGTTGGCTTTAGGCACTGAGGCTCAGTTCCACCTACACACACTTGGTCAATTTCCTGGTTTCCTGGGTCTCCCAACAGCTCAGGCTGGCCCCAACTCACTGTGTACCCCAAGCGACCATGAACTCATGCTGATGTTTTTGCCCCAGCCTCACACTTGGATTATAGGTGTTTATAAACACTTCTGGCTAGAAATCACAGATTTGAACTGGTATCTCAAAAGCAAAACGCTCAGTAGAATAAGGTCCTACCTGACAAGCAGAGGGTCCTGAGTTCAATCCCTGGTACTACAAATAAAACAAACAAACAAACAAAAAAGTAAATGATAGCTGACGAAGTGGTGGCATATAACGGTAATCTCACCACTTGGGAGGCTAAGGTAGCAGGACTATTGGGAGTTCAGGACCAGCCTGGGCTACAAAGTGAGCTCAAGGTCAGCTGGAACTAGATAGTGAGACCTTGTCTCAATAAGACAAAAAAGAAAATTTTGTCTTCCTTTTTTTTTTTTTTTTTTTCTTTGTAGTACTGAGGACCAAACTTGGGGACCAAACTTGGGACCTTGTGCTGGCCAGGCAGGCACTCTCTCTCCAGCCCCAGGACCTTTTTCTTTCAGTGACTTATGGAAAAAGTCATAATTCTGATACAACAAAAAATAGTAGTTATAAAGGTTAACATTAATATATGTGAAACTAACTTAAACAGACTGTTAAAAACATTCTATGTTGAGCCAGGCATGGTGACACACACCTATAATCCCAGCACGGGCATGGTTAATGCAGAAGGCTCACCGTGAGTGACACAAGCCTGTAATCCCAGCACTTGGGAGGCTGAGGCAGGAGGATTGCTGTGCCAGCTTGGGAGCTACAAAAGCGAACACAAGGCCAGCCCAGACTGCATGGCGAGACCCTGTCTCCATAAAAAAGAAAAAAAAAAAAAAAAAAGGATGATTGTTAGAAATTTAAGACTTCCCAAAGATCGGAAGGTTAAAAAAGTGCTGTTGGATTTTTTTTTTTTTTGAACAGATGGGGACAAAAATGAGTGTCTCAAAAAAAAAGTGCTTCTGTGTTATATATTTATATTACAAATATATTCTATTTATGTTCCTTTTGGCATTTTGAATGTTTACTATGCTGTTAAGTAGGTCTGAATTACAATATTTGCTTATACAAGTATTTCAGACTATCTAATTGGTTAAAGAAAGGTAGTTCTTTCTAGAATATTTATCTAATTGAGAATTTAGGGGCCCGGCGGGGTGGCTCATCAGTCTAAAGCGCCTGCTTGGGGAAGCTTGGGCAGCTTCAGGGACCGCGGTTCGATCCCCAGCACCACATTCTGTGCCAGCCCTGCCCTCGGGGCGGGCTGAGCCGGCCATGAAAATGAGTGAATAAACAAACAAGGGTTCTGAAATAAGAAAAAAATAATAATAAATAAAATGAAATATGCTGGGCGTGGTGGCTCACGTCTGTAATCCCAGAACTTGGGAGGCTGAAGCAGGAGGATCAGTGTGAGTTCGAGACCAGCCTGGGCTACAAAAGTGAGCTCAAAGCCAGCCTGAACTGCACAGTGAGACCCTGTCTCAAAATAAATAAATAAATAAATAAATAAATAAATAAATAAAATGAAACAAAAAGAGAATTTAAAAGTAAAATAACAAATTTGGTCAGCGTAGAACAGTTTCACTGCAACAAAAGTTAAAAATAGGGCCTGGCAGGATAGCTCAGTGGTCTAAAGAGCCTGCTTAGGAAAGCTTGGGTGGCTGTAGGGACCATGGTTCGATCCCCCGCACCACATGCTGCATCAGCCCTGCCCTCAGGACAGGCTGAGCTGGCTATAAAAATAAATAAATAAACAAACAAACAAAAGTTCTGAAACAAGAAAATAAATAAATAAATAAATAAATAAATAAATAAATAAATAAATAGTTTGGTGAGCCAATTTAGATGCTCTAAGAACATACTAAAAAAAAAAAAACAAAAAAAATGTATGAGGCCCAAGGCAATAGCTCAGCAGCTTAAGCACCTACCTGCCTGGCAAGTGCAAGGTCCTGAGTTCAAACCCCAGTACCAAAAAAAAAGAGCTAGGTGCTCTAAGAACAAACTTTCCCTGCATGTATTTGCTTAGAAGAAATCATAAAACCATTTCTCACCAATATCTTTTGGCTTAAAAATACTCCTCAGGATTCGGAAAGGAGGTGGTAACTTGTTCAATTAATAATATTTACATCTGACACACTTAATCTACCTTCAGAGGTAAGACTTTATGTTTTTATGGCTGGCTCATCCTGCCCTGGGGATGGGGCTGGTACAGCAGGTGGTGCCAGGGATCGAATCAAGGTCCCTGCAGTGACCTAAACTTGCCTAAGCAGGCACTCTAGACAGCTGAGCCATCTTGCTGGCCCAAGAAGTAAGACTTCAGAATCTACATTGTATATATTTAATTTGTTTGTCAGTACTGTAGGTACTTTTTAAAAAATTCTCTTATTTATTTGGTACAGGGTCTCACTCACGATGATCCTCCTGTCTCAGCCTCCCCAGTGCTGGGATCACAGTTTCAGTGGCTGGCTCAGTGTGGGAACAACACAGCATGTGGTACACAGGATCTAACCTAGGTCCTTGTGCTTGCCAGACCAAGTGTTTAGACCTGTTGAGCTACCTCCCTAGCCTAGCAATGTAAGTAATTTTTTTTTTTTTTTTGAGGTACCAGGGATCAAACTCAAACTTGTGCTTGCTAGTCAAGCACTTATTCCACTGAGCTATCTCTTCGGCTTCTAAGTACTTTTCTAAGAATAAATTTAAAATATAATTTTGATGTTTCTTAGATCTTAAGAACTACAGCTCTATATAGTGTAATAAAATTAGCAAAAGAAAAAGAGCAATGATCCTAAAAAACAAAACAAAACAAAAAAAAACTATAACCAAGCTGGCAGGAGTGTTTTTAAGTGGCAGAGCTCTGGCCTATCATGAGTGAAGCACTAGGTTCACCCCTGCACCAGCACCAAAATCATCAAGTTGAGTCCATGAGATGTTACATTTATTTATTTATTTACTTATTTATTTATTTTTGTCTTTTTGAGACAGGGTCTCGCTATGCAGTTGAGGCTGGCCTTGAGCTCACTTTTGTAGCCCAGGCTGGTCTCAAACTCACACCAATCCTCCTGCCTCAGCCTCCCAAGTGCTGGGATTACAGGCGTGCGCCACCATGCCCGGTTATTTATTTATTTTTAATGTATTTTAGCACAGGGTCTCACTACACAGATGGAACTCGTAGTGATTCTCCTGTTTCCAGCCTCCCAAGCACTGGGATTACAGGTGCACACCACCATTACTATACAACTCCTACTAGCGGTGACCCTCAGGCTTTCAGCTTCCCCAGGGCTGGGGTTACAGGTGTGTGTCGCTAAGGCTGGACTCTGGCCAGTTCACCCTGCCCTGGGGGTGGAATGTGGTGCTGGGGATCCAGCCTCTGTCCCTGCACTTGCCTAAGCCTGCCTAGCCAGGCACTTTAAGTCTGCTGAGCTATCTTGCCAGCTACCATATGTTTGTTTGATTATTTATTTCTTATTTTTGTCTTTTTTATTTTTAAAGTTTTTTTTTTTTTTTTTTTTTTAGAACTGGGGATTGAACTCAGGTCCTTGCACTTGCCAGGCAAGTGCTTATTCTACTGAGCTATCTCCCCAGCCCCTCTTATTTTTGTCTTTTTGAGACAGGGTCTCACTATGCAGTTCAGACTGACCCAGAGCTCACTTTTGTAGCACAGGCAGGTCTCGAATTTGCACTGATCCTCCTGCCTCAGCCTCCCAAGTGCGGGGATTACAGGCATGTGTCAACATGCCCGGCCCCCATGTTTGTTTTTGTAGAAAAAAAAAAAGACATATCTCTCATTGAAAAGCAGTTTGTCAGTTATTTTCCTAAATGAATGATACTTATTTCTGGATGATTTGGCCTGCCACTACTGTGTATTGTTTCTGAGTTAACCGTGATGAAATTTCCCAGGTCAGTTAGGAGGTTACTAGGCAAGTATTCTAGGGTTTACATCCTCAACCCCTTTGGAAACTGGTAAATGGAAACTGAAAGGTTTCAACCATTAGTCAAGTTACTACGACTCCTGCGCATCTCGTAAAGCACCTGCTGTGCTGGCTATTCAGGGGCTTTCCGAATACACAGCCATTGCTGGGACCTGCAGAAGCTACCCTGCCCTTGACACCCCAGTAGCCTGTACCCCTCCCACTGTGTGTGTGTGTTTTGTTTCTTACACACTCGGGAAGCCCAGCCTTGGGAAAAGGAAACTGAAACTGCAGGCAATTGGCCATTGGGGCCCCGCTGCTAGAGACACCGCCCCATGACGTCAACAGCTCGGACTCATAAAGGGGCTGAGCCGGCTCCAGCAGCTGGAGTCGCTGGGAGTGGAGAAGTAGACAACGCGCTGTTGCCTGTAGAGCACCTCGTGTGACGCCCCACAATCATGGTAAGAGAGACCTGATAGTGCAAGTCAACTTTCCTTCCCTCCCCTTGGGATCACCTAGAGTAGGGAGCTGCCCAGAGCTTGGCTAGGATCCACAGTATAGGGGGAAGGATGGAGCTTCGGCCCTGCTGTGTGGGCATCCCTGGAGCCCCTGGGGTAAGACCAGTGCATCCGGATAAAGGAATACTAGCTGTTCTTCCGAAAAAGAAGGGGCTTTTCTGTGCCTCTTCCTGATGGGTGGAGAAGACAGAGGACTGGGAGCTGCATCCTAGGGCTTCTTGAGGCTTGTGCCAAGTGAGTCTCTATGTCCATGTGATACCCATAGGGCTGGGACCTGAAGGTGAAGATGCTGGCTGGCCAGGAGTTCCTGGTACAACTGACCAACTCCACAACATTGCCAGAACTGAAAAGGCAGATCGCCAAGGAGACTGGAGTGCATGCCTTTCAGCAGCGCCTAGCCATCCAGCCAAGTAACAAGGTGCTGCAGGATGGGACCACCCTCACCCAACAGGGCTTGACCCCTGGCAGCGTGGTCCTGCTGCTGGTGGAGGACTGCGAAAACCTCTTCAGCATCCTTGTGAAGAATAACAATGGGCGTAGCCATTTGTATGAGGTCCAGCTGACACAGACAGTGGCGGCGCTGAAGAAACAGGTGTCCCAGCAAGAGGGGGCACGGGAAGATATGTTCTACCTGAGCTACGAGGGGAGGCCTATGGAAGAAGGGCACATGCTGGGCGACTATGGTCTGAGGTCCCAGTGTACCGTGTTCATGCATCTGCGCCTTCGGGGGGGCAGGGGAGGGCCCCCTGCTGGAATGAAGCTTTGGTAATAAAGATGGATGCAGAGAAAGCGCTGTCTGGTTGGCTTCACTCCACCACTGAACTGCACAGACCTGGCCTCATCTCCATATACCTGCTGAGTAGGTTGGGGTGGGAACTCAGGGCCACCCAGGTGACCAAGCTTCAGTGGCCAGGTTCAGGGACAAGGGCATCCCAGTGGTACCTTTTCTTCCCATACTGAGGAGTTGCTTCCATGCTCTAGAAAATTCACTTCTAGAGAAAGAAGGGCTGGGGCCCCTCATGGGCAGGTTGAGCTACAGGCAGCTGCCCCTTCCTAGATCCTCTGCAGTTAGTGAGCAGTGTGTCTCTTCCACACCGCCTGGGCTGGAGCCTGCCAGCTCACTTGAACAGAGGATGGATGGCCAGCAAAGGCCCCCCTTCAGCGCTGTGTCTAATGAAAAAGCTACTTGGAATTGGGGGTTCATCTGTCCACCAAAGACAGCATGTCCCACATGGGGTACCCAATTTGGTTTTCTTTGTTTTTTGTTTTTTTCTTGTTTCAGAACTTTTGTTTCTTTATTTTTATGGCCGGCTCAGCCTGCCCTGAGGGCAGGGCTGGCGCAGCATGTGGTGCTGGGGATCGAACCACGGACCCTGCAGCCACCAAAGCTTTCCTAAGCAGGCGCTTTAGACCGCTGAGCCATCCTACTGGGCCCCGGGGTACCCAATTTGGAACTTGCTTCACCGCCTTCCTTGCAGGATACTTTATTTTCTTTTCTTTTTGGTGGGACCAGGGTTCAAACTCACGACCTTGCACTTGCCAGGCAGGCACTTGTGCCTCGGAGCTATCTCCCCGGTCCCACTTTTCTTTGTCCCCCTATATGGACCTCCCCATCTCGTCTGACAGAAGCCTGACTGACATCCCGGACCTGGCGAATCCCACAGGATATGCATGTCGCTTCCACCAACCCCAGGATTTGGTTTGAGACCCAGAAACCCTTTCTAGTGTGACTGGGCGCCTGTCTGGACCGGGGGACCCCTAGATACCAGTGTTCGGATGGCCGCTGTGTTGACGCCGGCCCAGCCAGCGTGAGCGTAGCCCCTCCTGTCCTTCCCTCCTTGAAACCCCCGGCCTCCCACTTTTCATTGCTTGACTCAGAGACCTGTGTCTTGTGCAAGGCAGATCCAGTCCTAAGGAGACAGAGTGGTGGCCCTTCCTTGTGCCTCCGTCTTCGCACAGGTCAGGTTCTCGCGCGGGCCATCTGAGCCTCGGTGTACCCAGGCCACCAGAGCTACAGCCAGCCAGAGCAAGAGGGGGCGTGGCTAGCTCCTGACTGGATCGCAGCTTGCGCCGCAGGACCGCAGGGGGCGCCCTGCTGGCCAGCGAGTCCGGGTGGCCCGAGCAGAAGGTGGGCGGGGCCGCGTGCAGCTCCGGCTAGTCACTGCCCGCGCGGGCCGAGGCCAACGGCGCTCTGGCTTGCTGCGGTGCCGGGCCCGCGGGCTGGGTCTGCGGTACCGGCGTTGGTGGGGGCGTGTCCCGGGCTCCCGCAGTCCCCCCAGCCTCGCGGATAAGTCGCCGCCGAGAGCCCCTTGAAAGTCGCGTCACGTCGCCTCGGATTAGGCATTAACCCGGCTCCATCCGCATTTCCTGGGGGGAGGGGCTTCCGCAGGGGGCGCCGGTCGGACAGAGCCGCCCCTCCCCCACGCCTGCCGCCCCTCCCCCAAGGCCGGTCCCGCCGCCCCCGCCCCCCAATCTATCCAGGCGCCGCGGTCCCCTCGCTTTGTTCGCGGCCGGCGCGGGTCGCAGGGCGCGCGGGACGGGCGGGGCTTCGTGGGGGAAGGGGCGGTGCCGCCGGGGCCCGCCCCCGCCCCGCCCCGCCCCGCCGCCACCCGGAGCCGCGTCCCATCGGTCCAGTCCTGTCCCCGGCGCGGCCCGGCCCGCGGCTCCCCGCGTCGGCGTCCCCGTGCCCGCCGCGCTATGGCCCGCTTGCGGCCGTGCAACCCGGCCCCACTGCTGCTGCTCCTGCTGGGGGCGGCGCGCGCCCTGCCCGGCGCCCGCGGGACGTGCCCGGAGCGCGCGCTGGAGCGGCGCGAGGAGGAGGCGAACGTAGTGCTCACCGGCACGGTGGAGGAGATCCTCAACGTGGACCCGGTGCAGCTCACGTACTCCTGCAAGGTGGGCCACCCTCACCGCACCCCCGCCTCGCCTGCCGGGCCCCGCCCCCGTGCGCCAGCCGCCCTGCGGGACCCGGGTCCTGGGCGTGGGAACGCATCCTGGACGCTCCGCAGCCCCCGCTCGCGCTCCCTTGGCGACCGCCGAGCTCCGGGTGGGGCGCCAGGTCCCGGAAAAGTCTGGAGCGCCGGGGGAAAGTTTCTCTGGTGTAGCCGCGGTCCCTCCCGCTGGGTCCAGGCCCGAGATTCAGGGGGGATGGCCTTCCGCCCGAGCCACCTCTGGTCAGAACAAGTGCGCCTCCCCCCTGCGCCCCCACCGCGAAGGACAGGTTGCGGCGTCCCTCCCTCTCCGCCGGCCAAAGAAAAAGGAGAGGAGCTAGCGTGATCCGTGCTGCCCCCCGCCCCCGACCCAGAGGCCTTTACCGAAGTGAGAGGGGGTGGTCGGGAAAGAGAAAGGGCGCACAGCCAGTGACCTGGCTGCGGAGCCGCCGCAGTGACGGGGTGTGGGGGCCTAGCGAGGAGGCGGGGCCAGGGCGGAGGCCCCAGAGTGCGGGGTTCGAGTGCAGGTGCTGAGTAGTACTCCCTGAGGAGCTGGACCTAGCGACTGGGGCCCTGCTCTGCTTTTCCTTCGGCTGGGTCTGGAACCTTCAGCCTCGGTGTTGGAGTGCTGCCCACTGTCTGCAAGGGAGGAATCCTGGGACTGGGATGATACTTTCTCGAACCCACGGCCACACCACTACCCTGGACCAGCAGCCAGAGCATTACTGCTCTGTGGAGATGGGAGGGTGTCTGTTGGCTTCTTTCAGAGTGGCCTGTACAGCTACAGCTGGGATCCCCCAGCCGGGCCCCCTCCCCTCTCCACCAGGGCACTTTGCCAAGTCCCTGCAGGATTTTCTCGACTTCCTCTGGTTTTTCCTGGGTGTGGTTGGGGTTGGGTGGAGGGCTGTGAAAGCCCGGAGACCCCCTGCCTGGCTTGTGTGCGGTGGAGGTGGAAGGGGATGGGGAGAGTGAAGAGGCACCTGAGGCTCTGTAGTAGCTGGAGGGGCCCTTGCAGATGCTGCAGTCCTCAGACTTCCAGCAGCTGGCCAGGTGGACAGGCTACCCATTGTCTTTCACACAGACACACACACACACACACCCCTCCACCCCTGGGCCCTTGCAGAAGCCCAGGTCCCAGGCTCCCAGAGAAGGGCCTCTTCCCAGGCACCTTTCCAGGGAGTACAGGGGCCCACAGGCCTATTCCTGTGGGTGCTGCCTGGAGGTGTTGTGTGTCTTAGACTTAGTCAGAGCAGGTACCCAGAGGGCACCTGGAGGAGATGGAGGGTGAGGCTGTCTTGAGCTGCCCCAACTTGATTCTGTGGTTCCCGCCTGCCTTGACTGCACGGGCTGTGGAGCCTGTGGAGGGGCCCTTCCTGGGAGGAAGCTTTGTCTCAATTCATCTGCAGGGCTGCATGGACCCAAGCTGGCCCCTTGTCCTGCAGCCCCTTGGCTTCAGTTGCTGGTCCCGTCCTTCTCCAGCGTGCCTGGAGTAGCGGGATGGGTGGAGGTGGAAGATAACACTCCAGGTCTAGGGACCCATTCCCAAATCCAGCCAGTGCCAATGGCAACTTTTTGTGCTACATATGGCTGGGGTTGGCTAGACCTGGGCTGAGCAGCTAGCTGTTTCCTTGGGGTGGGGATGTGTTCTTGGTGGCTTACCTTGTGGCACTAAGGGGCCAGTGGTGTTCAGCATGAGTGTGGGTTCCTGTATTCCAGGGCTGATCCAAATATCTCCACATATTTCTGTCCAAGACTAGGGTCAGACATGGATGTTTGGCCAGAACCACCGAAGCCAGAGTAAGGGGAGGGCTCAAGCCACCAGTCTGGCACTCTTCCTGTAGTGGAAGGAGGACCAGTGACCCCTGCTCTTGTATCCACTCCAGGTTCGAGTCTGGCGGTACTTGAAGGGCAAAGATGTCGTGGCCCAGGAGAACCTGATGGATGGTGGTAACAAAGTGGTGATCAGTGGCTTTGGAGACCCTCTCATCTGTGACAACCAGGTGTCCACTGGGGATACCAGGATCTTCTTTGTGAACCCAGCTCCCCCTTACCTATGGCCAGCCCACAAGAACGAGCTTATGCTGAACTCCAGCCTCATGAGGATCACTCTTCGGAACCTGGAAGAGGTGGAGTTTTGCGTGGAAGGTGCGTGGTAGGGTCATGGCGGGGTGGAGGTGGTCAGGGCATAGGCAGAGGGGGCGGGTTTGCAGTGGCGAGATGTCCAGTTGTTCTCTGGGTTGTGGGAGGCATAGGAAAGTTTGCTGTAGGCCAGAGCAGGCACTGTCTTGCTGTCTGTCTGTGGCCCAACCTCAGCCCTGCTTCCTGGCTCCCTGGCCCCCTTTCTGTGTCTCTAGACATCCAGAAGTCAGCAGCCTCGAGCATTTAGACATCTTTCCTCATGAGCTGACGAGAAGAGCCTAGTCTCCTCGGCTTCCTCTCCAACTCTTCTAGCCCCAACATTCCACTGCCCTCCTTAAGGACCCTTTTCTAGGGTAGAAGCTGGCCCCGGTGAATGGATACCAGCTGTCACTTTCCTTCAGAAGCCCAGACATCTGTCTAGTCTTGGTGGGCCCAGGTGTTTGAGCAAACCCTTGGTGTTTCAGCACAGAGACTGTTGGGTGGAGGCTACCTTGTGTGTTCCAGGGGCCCACGGTTGTGGTTCCTGAGATTTGCTTTCCCAGGTAGCTTGGAATCCCTAAAGCCCTTGCCAGCCAGTCTCTGGGAGGTGACCAGAATCATGACAAAGCAAGTCTTCTTACCCTCCCTTAAGACAACCCCAGTTAGGGCTATGATCCTTGCTCAGAGAAAGTGCAGGAAATTGTCGCCCTCACATCCTGTCTGTTCTTTGCTGGAGTGCCTGCTGTCTGTCACGAAGGATGTAGGGTGGTGGGTGGGGGATGGAGAGAAGCCTTTCTGTCCAGGGCAGGGGTGGGGGTTGTGCCTTCCGGTGCTCTGTTGGCCAGCAGGGAAGTCCTTTCTCCTGTCTGCCTTGTGGCTTTGCTGCTGGCTTGGATTTCTCAAAGGTATTCACTTTGGCCCTGGAAGCACTGTGCAGGGGGAACAGCAGGGCCCAGAGCCAAAAGGCCTTTCCCCCAGCTGCAGTTAGCTGCTTGTGGGCTGCCTCCAGGTCCTGGATCCAGCCCTTTTGAGATAAACTCAGCTGTGAGGACCTCAACCTGGCCGGCCTACTTATGGAACCAGAGGCCTGGTCTTACCCTGGAAGCTTATGGTCTGGAAAAAGATGATGTAAGTGATGTCCTGCTTTGGGGTGGGTGGGAGGCCAGAGAAGGAAGGCCAGGGCCCAGCAATGGCTCATCTTTGCCAGACCCAGAAGGTGATCAATCATTAACCTTAGAGCTGGGTGGGTCCAACCTGAGGGTCCATGACTCAGTAACTGAGGTCCAGCTGTGGGGTCAGAGGTCACATGGAGGGAGGGTCGCTCTGGGCAGAGCGGGGTGTGGCATGTCTCCAAAGTTGCTCCGTCCATGCTAGACCCTGGTCCTGGTGCTGGGAAGGCTAAGGCTGAGCAGTGGGACAGGCCCTGGTGGTGTGACTGAACCTACTATGTGTGTCTGCTATGGGTAATGGCCATGCAGACATTCCTAGGACTTGAAGTCCCAGTGGGAACCCGGACCCACAGGCCAGTATACAGCTGGCTGAGGAGAGGGCTTAGAGGATAGCTGGTGTTCTGGGCTCTGACAAAAGGTGCTGGGCCCACAGGGACCTGCTCAGAAGCAGAGCAGAGCCCCAGGCTGGAGAAGGACCACCCTCACTCAGTCTGAGGCGATGAGAGTAGTGGTGAAGTACTTAGGACTTCACCATCCCTCACTCCAGTGGACACAAAGCAACCCCTCCCCGCTGACCCCCACACTGCCCTGAGGGGCACCTGCTTCTGCGACACAGCCCTGCCCCCTTTCTAGAGCCTTCTTTTCCTCAGTTTCTCTCTGACTAGCTGGGGTTTCCCAATCCTGTCCAGTCAGCCCAGCCCCCAGCTCCCAGAAAACCTCCTCCCTGGTCCTTGCCTAGGGAGCTACATTCTTGGCATAGCTGAGACAGGTATGTGCCCCTCCCTTGCGCCACCTTTGGGCAGGGAGGCTGTTCCTCCAGAAAGGAATACCCCCATCTCCTGCCGTGTGTGGGTAGTGGCCTGCCTCTCCCCAGGTGGGAGCCTGCTTTGAGCAACCCTGGATCACCTTGGATCTGGGCACTTTACCACCTGTGGTCCTTCACCAATGTCAGGGACAGTCCTAGTACTTCCCTGAAGCCCCCAGGAGGGACACAGGCTCGCGGAGGCCTTTCTTTTTGACAGGAACAGAGAAAGGAAGTGTTGTCTGATGCTACCAGAGCCCGGCAGAGGGGCAGGGCAGGCAGGCAGCCAGGGTTGGAGTGAACCTGGCACCAGCCCAGTGCTGAAGCTGAGGGGCTTGGTGGCCATGCTTCTGGACTCCACTTGGCCAGATGGTTGCTGCTGAGGGCTTCCACTGCCAGACCACCTGCCTGAGGTCTTCAGGAGGGCAATTCTGAGACAGGCTGGAGATACACAGTGTCAGGGCAGTGGCTGAGTGTGTCCTGAACCCTGTCTGGGGTACCTGGGCTGTGGGACAGTGCTGCCAGGCCAGCTCCCTCTGCTATCTGGTAGTCACATTGTGCACTCCCTCCTGCTAGGGTGGGTGGCGGCTGCGTCCCCCCAATCCCTGCTTCCTAGTTCCACCAGTGCCCCTGACAGCCCCTCCCCTAGGCAGGTCGAGGCTTGAGGCTGCCTGCAATTCTGATCTGCCTCGAGTTAGTGGTGGGGCCGCTCCCCTGGGATGCTGCTGGAAAGCCTGAAGGATGGAATTTGTCCCTCTGGCTTTACCTGGGCCCACCTGATGGCCCCGGGCCCTAGGGATGGCCTCTGTTGGACAGGTGACGGTGACCATGAATTTTGTGGGGTGATCTGACTTTAGGTAGGAGAAGCAGGCAAGAATGAGCTGGTGGATAGAAGGCTCTTGGCTTTTTCCAGAGTCACCCCACCGCATGGATCCAATCAGAGAAGAGCCCCAGCTTCCATTCTTCCCAGCAAATTGGAAGTAGAAGAGTTATTTGAAACCACTACCCCCATTTACTGGGCCTTCTCTGGTAGGTACAGGATGGCCCTAGTAGCACACTGTGGGTTTGGGACCTATGCTATGGGACAAGACACAAGATGGAGGTTATGTGTCAGGGTCATAGCCCAGGCCTGAGACCGCAAAACATGAGGAGAGTGTGCGCCAGAGGAGAGTTTCAGCCAGCCCTGCGCTGTTCCAGCTGTGTTCCTGGCTCTCCGCTCTTGCAGGCCAGTCTTCACTGCTTCCTTCCTGAAAGGTTAATGCCCCTAGTCTGCAGGATCAAAGCCTGCCACATCACCACAGGAGGGTAGAAAACAGCCACAGAAACCTGCCCTGCCCACTGTGGACCTCCACCTGTGCGGCCCGGGCCAGTGGCTCACTTCAGAGCTCAGGCCGAGGCCCAGCGAGTTCTGAGCCACACACCCCCCCTACCCTGCCCCACGCACCAGTGAGCCACATCCCCCACCCCACACTCGCCACGACTGCTCCTGGGCTGCACTGATGCATTGGTGCTTGGTGGTCACATGTGAGCTTGGCAGAACCAGCTGGGAGCTGCTGAAGGCTTCTGGTGGAGCCCCCAGAGAGAGGAACCCCCCCTTCTCCCCATCCTGAGAACTTTTTCTCAGGAAGCCCCCTGCAGGGGCTGCTCACAGCGGGACCTGGGAAAAGAGCTGGCCCCTTCTGGCCTCCCCCACGCTATCCTGCAGGAGCGGAGCCGTGGGAGAGAGGAGCACTCTCCTCACAGGCAGGGCTGTTTCCATCTGCGACCTCCGATGTGCTTGAATGCAAGTGTGCCTGTAGCTGAAGCCTTACTGTGCTAGCCTGTGTCCTCCAGGGTTCTTCCGGAGCCCTCGCTGGTCTGGGGTGTCTGATTCCTACACACTCCTTTCACTGGAGGAGGCTTTGGCCAGGCTCTGGTCAGTGGGTTAGGAGGAAGCAGCCTCTGTCCTCATGCCTCAGTCCTAGTCATTTTCTAGCCTGCCCTTCCTGTTGTGCTCAGCTGTGCCCTGTGCCTGCTGCAGGGCTGACAGCTTCTGAGGTGATGGTGAGGAGAGGAGGGGTACTAGGTCTGACCATCTGTGCTGTCCCTTACATGACTGTCAGACCTAAAGCCCCTGCCCCTGGCCCGACACAGACTGGGCAGCTAGACATTAGGCAGGGATAGGGCCCTGGGCCCTGCTTGTGTACTGCCGTGTCCCTGGGCCCTGGGCAGAGGGTAAATATACACTGTGCCGGTCAGAGGGGAGGGGATGGGTGCCAGCGTGGGCAGTAAGGCACAGGTGTGAGGAATTTTTGCCACCTCAGCCAGAGCGGAGGTGAGGCTGGACTCAGGTAGATTCCCAGGAACTGTGTGCATGGGAGAGAGTCCCTGGGTCCCCTTGGAGCCCGACTCTGCCGCACCCCGCCTCCTCTGAGCTTCTGCCTCCGTGCCTCTCTACCTCACCTCTTGTTCTCTGTTCCTCTGCCATTTCTATTTATCCAGCACCTACCTGGCCAGCGCCTCTACACTGAGCCCCCTTGAACTCAGCCCTCCGGTACTGGGTGGTACAACCCCTGTTGTGCCCACTCCTGTCCAATGTCTGGTGCCGCTTACCTTGCCCAGCATGACTGGACTTTGCAGGGCTACAGGCTCTCCTCATTCACCAGGCACTGACTGAACCTGAGCACTGCCCTGGCTCTACCAGCATTCCCTGGAGATGGGTTTTGGGGGCTGAAATGGGAGACGAAGGCAGGGGGTATGGATGGCTCTTGGCTGTCTCTGCACCCCCTGGTGGTCAAGGCAGATGCTCAGGCCAGGTGAGGCCCTCCAGATCCTAAAGCCTGAGAGAGTCTGCCCTGCAGGCCTTTGCCCCTGTACGTGCTACCCTCGGTGCTGGCGTGCTGCTAGCTGGAAGCTTCCGGAGCTTGTTCCCAACTCGGCTTTGGCAGTTCCCTTCTGATCTGTGCAGGTCCCCTCCCCTTACTGTCTGTGTGCCAGTGTCACTCCAGGAGGCCACATTGCTTGCCTACCTGCCTGGCTGGACTTCCTTTGAAATGCCATGTGTGTCCTCCTCAAGGCCTCCTGAGGACTCTGAGCCCTGCCCAGGGAGCTGCAGCCAGGCTACTTAATCATGGGGAGGGGCCCTGCAATAAGGGGGCTCAGCCAGCTCAGTCAAAGGTGAGGTTTACTGCATCCCTGCCTCATGTTTTCGTTTATTTTCTCTCCCTCCCCGGCGAGCTGTCACAGACCGAGACCAGGTTGTCGGTGGGCACAGGCCTGACCCAAGCCCCTCTTGGCTTTACCTGGGCTCACAGTCTGAGACTGGTCAGAGAAGCACCCAAAGTGGCTTCCATCCCAGCAGCGATGGCCTATCCTAAACCACCCAGACTGAGGGGGAGGAGAGGGTACATGCCGAGACCAAACATCATTGGCCATAACGGTAGAGGACACTGCCCTACCTTCATAGGGGTGGCCACACAACAGAGCTCCGGGCCAGGACAGGGCAGTTCCTACATACTGGATGCCACGGAAGCTCCTTTCCTTGCTGAGCAGTATGTCCACAAATCCTTACACATGAGGGATCACAACAGGTCAGTTGGCGTGGCCTGTGCAGGTCATGGCTAAGCAGGGCCCTTGCCTTGGAGGGCAGTGCCTGCGTGAGCGCCAGCCTTCAGGCAGCTGTACTGTACGGGTGGAAATCCATCCCCCTCATCGTACACCCTCCTTGCTGGAGGAGTATTTGCATGTGAATGAGGGATAGCTTGCCAAAGGGCTGGGCTCTCTGCTCCCTTTAGGCCTGTCCTCTGGTTCCCTAGCAGTGCCCTGCTGGTCACACTTGAGAACAGGGCATGGGGTCACATCCAAGGAGGCGCCTGGAGATGGAGTGGAGTTAAGGGTGCGTGTGTGACGCGCTGTGCCGCAGGCATTCAGTGAGGGTGCCTGTGTAGCAGCTGGTAAATGCATGTTGCTGGGGTGTGAGCCCAGAATTCAGGGGGGGCTGGTTGCTGGCTCAAAAATATCCTGTACATTCTGGGGCATAAGCCTGCGTGGGCTGGTCAAGGCTGACTGATTTTGCCTGAAGATCCCAAAATAGCTGCAGTAGCCTGAGCTCCCCTCCCCACTAGGCCAGGGCTTCAATGGCTCTTTGTCTCTGGAAGGCATCCTGCCCCAGCAGAGGCTTGGTAGGGTCAGGCTGTCTGTCTGGTACCCCCCCCCCAGCCCATTCCCAGTGCTAGTCTGGGCCACGCCCACATCCCCATGTGAGCATCCAGAAGGCTGCCTGTTGGGACTACTTCAGGGTCTCTGCCGAGGGGGACAGGCCATGCCAGGCAGCATCCTGTGCCCTCCCTGCCTGCCAGCCTCTCCTGGGAGTTCTCAGTGCCACTCAGACTCACTCTTCCACACCATGTTCTGGACTCCTGCAGAGTGCACCCAGACTCCTAGGCCGTAGGTAACAGCAGCACACAGCAGTGCGTGGGTGTGCAGCTTGCTGGGCATTGCCCGGGCCTGGACCCTGGCACTTTATCCAGCAGTAAGAAGTGAATGGAACACTGTGCAGCCCGATTCTGGGCTCCTTCCTCTCTGCACTCTAGGATAACCTCTGCCCTAAGAGATAAAAACTCAGAGCCTGCGCTGGGCACCATGTGCCAGGGCATTATGAGTGTGCCTCAGGCAGTGCCAAGGTCCACTAGGGATGGTGGGGGGCAGGGGCTACCTGACGAGAGGGTGAGCCAACAGCTCCAGGTGCCTTGTGGAGGGCCCACATTCCCTCTGGATTTTCTTACAAGGTTTCATTTTAAACAGTGGGCACGGGGACCACAAGAGATGTTAAGACCACAAACACAGCCCACCTTGGGAAGTTCGGCACTTGGCCTGTGATGGGGCGGGAGCCACCCCGTGTGAGAATGGCGCATGTCACTTGGCTGCTCAGCCAGGGTGGGATTGGTGAGGGTCAGGGCAGCTGGAGGCAGTTGAGGAGTTGCTTGGGCAGAGTAGGGCCCGCCTGTGGGATGGAGGGACCGCAGGAAGGGTAGGTGGGGGCTATGGTGGGTTATTTATGGCCAGTGTGTAGAGCCCTAGGCCAGAGACTTGGCTAGTGATGTCAGGGGCAGGGTGTGGTCAGGGCTTTCTTCCCAGGGTGGACTTTGAAGAGGCCAGAGAGTGACAGGTGTGACTGGTGGGGGCTGTGTGACAGCAGCTAGGCTGAGCACACCGCATGCCATCTGAAGAGTGCTGCAAGGGTCTGACCTGGCATAGAGAGGAGAACTGATGCTTAGAGGGGACAGCCCCATCCTGGGTCGGAGACGCACGAGGAGCAGGGCCAGCGGGAGGTATAGTGGTGACTCTGAGGCCTCTGAAGGACTACAGGTGAGCAGGGTGTGTGTTCACCAAATCCTGCCATCCCGGCATGCTGAGGCCGAGGCAGGAGGATCACAAGATCCAGCCCAACCTGTGCAATTTAGTGATTTTTGTTAGATCTTGTCTCCAAATAAGTTGAGTTGGAAATTGAGGATGTAGTTGACTGGAAAAGCTTGAGGTCATCAGTACTGCGAGAAGGGGAACCCTGCAAAGGAAAGAGGAGTGCCAGCAGCGGAGGTGGTGTGTTGGTGGCTTGGGCCACCGAGGCGATCGCGTGGCCGACCTCGGCGCAAAGGGTGGGTGTGGCTGATGAGGATGGTAGAAGCCAAATGGAATCCCCGAGACTGCAGGGAGCTGGATCCTGGCAAAGGGAGACCTCGCCCAGACTGGATGCTGGCCCACAGTGGGGCATGAGCCACCAAGTTCCCAGGGTGGCCTCTGGGGAACGCACCAGGCCTGTGGGACCTCTGGGATTTCTCGGGGTTGTTTGCCTGCAACTCAGTGGCGTGCTTTCTCCACCCTGGGAGGCAGCAGAAGGTGCACGGGTGGTTTTGGGTATTGGCGACGGCAGTGTCTGGACCCGTCACCGTTGTGTGTGCTCCACCTGCGGCTTGTGGACCTCGCCTGGAAACCCCAGCCTGCAGCAGTGGAAATATGACGACAAATGCTGAACCCCAAAACCTGGTCCTTTGTGCAGACCCAAACCCCCACGGGGACGCAGCCTCAGCCCGGCCCACCCCACGCGCCACCCTGCCACCGCGCGGACCCGTGCACCCGCTCCCAGCCTCGGGCCCCTCCCAGCGCTGTCCCTTTTGTGTCACTGGGTCCCGGCCTCTCCCTCTCCCGCCCATCCTTAGCCTCTGAACTCGACTCCCAGCGGGCGCTGGGGTCCCCTGAGGCGCCTTCCTTTGTCTGTGCTCCTCGCCCGCCTGCATCCTGGCTGGCCCCTCACTCACCGGCCTGGGAGGGTGAGGAGCTGCAGCGCGGCGGGGAGGGGGCGCCTCTGCCGCTGCCTTTCTTCTCCGCGCCGCTCTGCCCGCGCTCCTCCGCGCTCCTCCGCGCTCCCGCTTGTCAGGCGCGCGCCACCAGGCCCTGCTCGCGAGTCCCACAGCTGCTCCAGCACCCAGCTCTGTCCTGCCCTAGGACGGAGTCAGCTGGTGGTGGCTGGCTGGGTTGGCCGCGACGGCCCAGCCCCGCATCTTCTTCCGTCTGTCTCTGAGCCTACCTTGGGGATTGCTACTGGCGGACAATTCTGCGCACCTCCTGGGGTGCGTCTGGAGGACTAGAGCAGGCCTGGAGCTTCCCAGACCGGGGCTGCGGCAGAACTTTGAGAGTGGCGCTGCCCTGGGCCCAGTATGGGTGGAGTAGCCCCCGGGAGGCCCAAGGGTGCTCCGTGAGGACCCACGCACAGAGCAGAGCCGGCGGAGCTGGGCCATGCCACCGCTGCCGCTGGAGCGCCGGCCCGGGCCGCAGCCCGGTGTCTCCGTGCTGGTGCGGTACTTCATGGTCCCCTGCAACGCCTGCCTCATCCTGCTGGCCGCCTCCGTCCTGGGCTTCGCTCTGCTGCTCTTCCTCAGCAACTGTAGGTGGCTGTTGGGTGGGGCTGTGTGGGTGTGGCCCAAGGCTCCTGCTTTTGCTGGCTGTGCCCTCCTGTTTAGCCGCCAAGGCTTCTAGGGTAGGCAGGTCGTGACCCAAAGTTGGGGGCCCTGATGGCTCATAGAAAATGGCCTATTTCTGGGCCACCTTGGGCGCTTCAAAGGGCTGAGCCTCATCTTGCTGGGCAGAAACAGCTTCCTAGAAGGGAGTGGTGGAGGGCCAGCACCTGGGGCTGGATTCTTCTAGAGAATCAGGAGGCTGCACTCAGATGGGTGCCAGGCCAGACCATGCCTTGGGCAAGGCAGAGAGGCACGTGGTACTGTCTTCACCACCCAAGGCCTCAGTTGGTCTATGGATGTCGGGCTGGGCACCTGAGCTTTGCAGCCTGGATCTCTGGGAAAGGGGTGGGTGAGCAGAAGGGTGGGATGAGAAGATGGTACAGGCTAATTTGGAGACTGTTTCTTCCAGACAAACTTGGGACCCACTTCACGCCAGCTCCTCTGATGCCTCCTGATGGTGAGTAGGGGCACCCGGTGGGCAGAGACCCTTGGGGTTGGGCTCTAGGGGTGTCTGAAGAGTCCACAGAATGGGCAGTGCCAGGAGCTCTGTCTCAGCTGCCGGCCAGCATACACAAGCAGGGCCCTGACTCCTGGGTCTGAGCCTCCGGGATGGGAAAAGTTCTGAAGCCCAAAGTGGTGAGGTGAGTCTGCAGCCAGCAGCTTTGAGGTGCTGCACGGCGAGGTCAGAGTTTTGAGTGTGGCTGTAGTTTCCTTTCTTTTGTCCTCATTTTCTTGCTTCAGGAAGAGGTGGGGCTGGACAGCAGCTGGAAACAGAAATATAGAGCAAAGACTGGTGGGGGCAGGGCAGGACAGGGCTCAGCTGGGCCAGGAGCAGCCATCTGAGGAGGGTCTTGTGGGGCTGGGTCTGTGCAGTGTGGAGTAGGGAAGGTGAGGATGATGGTGGGGCCGGGCTGACCTTTCTGGCTACTTTGTGGCGAGTGGCTAGGCCTCCCAGTGAGGTGCTGGTGTGTGAGTGTCTATAATTACGCTAATGTCAGGGACAGGAAGCTGATGTTGCAGGCTCAGAGAGCAAGGTGCGGTCCACAGCCCCTCCCTCGTCCAGCCTGGTCCTTCAGCAGGGGGAAGGGGGTCCAGGTTCACTCTCAGTACCTAACCACCCTCTGAGTCTTATGTGGGGAGGGTACCTGTCCAGGTCCACAGACCTCACAAGTCCAGAGCCATCTACCTACAAGGCAGAGCTGTGGTTTTTTTTGTCTTGACCAAGATGTAGGTAGGGAGAAAATGGGAGAATCCTGTGAAGAGAGCTGTCTTACTCTGGGGATGAGGCCCTGGGTTCTCCCAGCATACACCCCAACCTTGCATAGACTACATCACTTTTCTGGGTCTTGGCAATGTGTGGCAGGGGATGTGCATGGCCCCTCCTCAGGCTCCTCCCATGAGTATGAAGGCCCCAGCACGCCAAGCCCCACCTGGAATGTGGAGAGGGGAGCCAGTGTAGGGCATTGCTTTCCCCCTTCCTGAGATACCAAAGTCCTTTGTGTCAGGGGAGGATGGCACCGCTGTGTGGTATGTGACTTGAGGAATTTGGAAGAACTACAAGAGCCACTGGCTGGCAGAGTATGTGACTAGGTGGGCAGGCCGCTGACCTTAGACTCCTGTTCCTCTCCTGGATTTAAGGATAGGAGGGTATGACCCAGAACAGTCAGCACTTTTTTAAAAATTTAAGTCAGGGTCATGCTGTGTAGTTCAGGTTGACCTCAAGCTCACTGTGTCATCCAGTCTGGCCTTGAATTTGCAGCAATCGTCTGGCTTCAGCCTCCCGAGTGCTGGGATTACAGGCATGTGCCAACGTGCTCAGCAGTACTCACATTTTACTGGAGGGGCCCTAGCTCTCCCAGAAGACCTGTCTAGGCTGGGGCCCCGGGGCTGGGTACCGAGTATCCATAGCCCATGGACAGAAGGCCCAGCACTGTTGGGTTGAGGTGGGAGGACACTGCCTCCTCTCAGCACCCTCAGCCTCTGGTCCAGAGCTGCTGAGCTTCCCGCTTCTTGACACTCTGCCCTCTCCCACCGCATACGTGGCTCCCTGCCCACATGCAACCGGCTCTTGCATGCCCATGGGCACTGCGCATGGCCATCATCACATACAGAGGCCCTTAGAACGGGCACAGTTAGGATTTGGGGCATCTGTTCCATCTCCAAACCCTGAGACCAGGAGGAAAGTTAAATATACCCGCCGCAAACGCTGGATATAAAAAGCTGGTGCCACCTCCAGTACTCAGGCCCAGCAGAAGCCGTCGTGCAGAGCTGAGCAAGCAGACATGGCATGGCTCCACAGGTGACCCACTGGAGGCCCAGAACTAATAGGTACCCTGGTGCCACCCGCACTTACGCAGGGTGGTGTGGGCAAAGGCCAGACACACCTGCTGTTCACTAGCAGTGTGACTTGGGCTGGGGGGGGCTCCCTATGCTTCACCTCCCACTCCTGCCCAGTGCACCTTGGAAGGCATCTTAAGGACTCACGTGGGGCATGGCTACCACGACAGGCTTTGTGTTGTCTGTGTGCGGTCCCTGAGTGTATCATCGCTAGGTGGCTTCTGCTTGCCCCTGTCTTTATGTTCAGCTGAGGAACTTACACTGAGCTTCTGTGACCTCCTCATCCCAAGGGGAGGGAGGCACCGAGCAGCCACTGGAAGGCACCAGATGCACAGAGCAGCCCCACCCCACCTAATGGGGTGGGAGGAAGCGAGGGTTCCTGCAGGTGGTTCACAGAGTGCGCCCAGGAGCACATGTCCCTGGCTTTGAGATCAGGACCTTGGGAGAGGGCTGGGGAGATAGCTCAGTAGAATAAGTGCTTGCCTGGCAAGTGCAAGTCCTGAATTTGGTCCCCCACACACGCATGCACGCACACACACACAGAACCTTGGGAGAGGTCTGACAGAACCAGGGTCTGAGCCCACAGCCCAGGCATAATAGCAAGCAGATGAACCTAGGTATAGGGAGGTGACAGCCCATGACCCTGGGAGAGACTACAGCTGAAGCCCAAGAGCATCAACGAGTGCTTCCTGATTGAGCCTGGGGCAGGGAGGGCTGAGTCAGAGGGGTCCCATGGGGGGTGGAGGAGGGCAGGCAGGCACCAAGGCGGGGGCAGATGTGCTTTGAGTTTGGTTTGAGCCGGAGCAGACCAGAGGCCCACGGTTATGGTAATCCCACCACTGTATTAGAGCATGCAATCTAAGTAGTGCCTGGCCTGGGTACCCTGTGCTGTACCAGGTGATAAGTCCTGTTGTCTCCTTTCACAGAAGGGGGTGCTGAGGGACAGTGAGAGACAGCATGCCCCCAGGACCTGAGGGGGCACAGTGAGTGTGGGGCAGGAGAGGTGGGCCAAGGTCCACTCGCCTTCCGGGATGGAGGCCAAGATTCCCAACTGGCCAGTAGCCTGGGGTGGGATGCTGTCATGGCAGCAGTGGGCTCCAGCCTCCAGTGCTCCCGGTGCTTCAGGAGATGGAGTGGGGCTTCCTCCTGCTTGGTCTCCTGTGCTTGCTGGGAGGTGAGGGGAGACCACCTTCCCGTGCCTTACTAATGACGATTGGACCCACTAAACGTTCATTGGCTCCAGACAGCTGCCACGTCAGTGTGGGCGGGGCCTGAGGAGCCTGCCTGCCTTCAGCCCCAGGGCTGTGCTTAAGAGCCAGCCTCCCAAGTGATGGGATTAGGGGCGTGCACCACCTTACCCTTTGACTCTGGGCTTAAACGCGTCTGTGCGGGCCCAAGGACTGGCTGCCCCTTCTGCTACTGTGGAGGCCCGTGGTGGAGTGTGCTCTGCAGCATGAATAACTGGGGCATCAGGAAATACAGTCCTTGCTTGTATGGGGTGAGACGGAAGCTCAGGAGACACCCAGGGAATTGCCCGTGTGATCCCCGGAAGAGATGCCGTCACCAGCCTGAGAATGGTGGCCTGAGGGGTGCAAGGGCAGGGTAGGGCTGTGGTGGGGCTGTGGGGCCAGGGACAGTGCGTCGGGAAGGGGGCCCAGTGCCGGGGAGGGGAGGGGATGGCTCAGGAAGGGCTGAGGAGGGCAGGGGCAGCAGGCCCGGCCGCTCCCAGGAAGGGCCCCGAGAAGCTGGCGAACTGAGCTTGGGGTAGTCAGGTGAGAGCTCTGAGGCTGGTAGAAGAGAGGACTCCTGAACAGCACAGAGAGACAGACGGTTTGCATTCAAGGTGACCGCGGGCCTCTCACTGTATTGGGGGCTCCCTGAGAATCCTGTGCTTTGGCAAGGACACACACACCCTGTCTGCAGTTGTATGTCTGGTATGGCTGGGTAGTGGTAGCAAGTCCTCCAGGAAGGAATGGAAGCCTGTGCCGCCGGCGTGGGAGTTCACGCAGACCCCGCTCTGACCGCGTCTCCCTCCTGGCCGACTGCAGTGTGCAGGGGGACGCTGTGTGGCTTTGGCGCTGTGTGCGAGCCGAGCAGAGACGATCCGGGTCAGGCCTCCTGCGTGTGCAAGAAGAGTGCCTGCCCAGCTGTGGTGGCACCCGTGTGCGGGTCAGACGCTTCCACCTACAGCAACGAGTGTGAGCTGCATCGTGCGCAGTGTGTCCTCCAGAGGCGCATCCGTCTGCTCCGTCGTGGAGCCTGTGGTGAGTGTGTGTGTGTATACGTATTCACACGTGCATAGTCGTGCATGCATATGTGCTCTTACGTGGAGAGGAGTGTGGTGCGTGACCCCATGCTGCCACCCACAGGGCCCAGGGACCCCTGCACTAATGTGACCTGCAGCTTTGGCAGCACCTGTGCCCGCTCAGCGGATGGACAGACGGCCACATGCCTGTGCCCACTGACCTGCCACGGGGCCCCAGAGGGCACCGTGTGCGGCACTGACGGTGTCGATTATCCTGGTGAGTGCCAGCTTCTGCGCCACGCCTGCACACACCAGGAAAACATCTCCAAGAAGTTCGATGGCCCCTGTGGTGAGTGCCACCCGCTGCCCCTGTGCGTGCTGCTTTTCTTGTGCACTCGTGTGTGAGCGTAGGGATAGGCCTAACTTGGCCTTCCCACCACAGACCCCTGCCAGGGAGCCCTCTCTGACCTGAGCCACGTCTGTCGTGTGAACCCACGCACACGGCGCCCAGAGATGCTTCTGCGGCCGGACAGCTGCCCTTCCCGGCACTCACCTGTGTGTGGGGACGACGGGGTCACTTATGAAAACGAATGCACCATGGGCCGCACTGGAGCGGTCCAGGGCCTGCTACTCCAGAAAGTGCGTTCTGGCCAATGCCAGCCTCGAGGTGTGTGCCTCCCAGACCCCTTGCTGTGTGTGACTGCCCGCCCCTGCGTGCCGTATATACACTACTACCTGTGTGCCCACGGGTTCCTGCCGGTGCTGGTGTGGGGCTTAGGCCCTGGCCTCTCTCATCCTCTTGGGTCCCCACAGACGAGTGCCCTGAGGCTTGCCAGTTCAATGCCAGGTGCCTGTCTCGCCGTGGCCGTCCTCGCTGCACCTGTGACCGTGTCACCTGTGATGGGGCCTACAAGCCCGTGTGCGCCCAGGATGGGCACACGTATGACAACGACTGCTGGCGCCAGCAGGCAGAATGCCGGCTGCAGCGTGCTATACCCACCAAGCACCAGGGCCCGTGTGGTGAGCACCCTGGGGCGAGGCTGGAGCCCCTGGCCCTGTGTCGGCCCTTGCCTGACATCACACGCCATCCTCATCCCTCATCTTACACTTCCTGGGTCCTGGGCCAGGGCGGTTGCTCTGGGCGGTGGGGGGCTGTGACGGTACCTGGGGCCTCTGGGGTGGAGGACAGACCCAGGCCTGCACCTGCCTGTACCCTGTGCTGGTCACTGCAGGCCCTATGGTCCACCTGCCTGATCAGTGTATACTGCGCAAGGGCGCCGACAGCCTGGGTGGGCAGGAGTAGGCATGACCCCGGGCTTTCTCACGTGTCATAACACATGCCTGGGACGCACAGCCGCCAACGCCCTTAGCCAGAATCTCCATTGGGATCTGAGGGGCCAGTGGAGGGCAGAGGCAGCTGGCCGGTGGTTGGAGGGTCCTATGGGGACCAAGGCTGCTGTGGCTCTGCCTGCCCCTGTCCAACTCGGTCAGTGCTCTGTCCATCTTTCTGGTCTCTCTCTCTGCGTCTGTCTTCTCTGGTCCTTCCCTCTCGGCTCCGCCTCTTGTGTCTTCCAGCCTGACCTGCTGGTAGGATGAGGTGCCGCCCCCGCGTCTGCCCGCCAGGAGCCCACAGCCCGAGGTCTGCCCCCGGCGTGGCTGGGGGGGTGGCTCACTGCTGCCTGGCCTTGTAGTCCTCAAGAGCAAGTGGACAGACACCTCCTCCCCGTGCAGCCCTGGGGGGTCACTCTGGGGTGCAGATGCTTCCCACCACGGAAAGAGAGCCCCTTATGTGCATGGTGCCGTAGGGCTGCTGGTGGTCAGGGCTCGGTGCCCTGCTGTGGGTAGTCAGGAGGCCCCTGTGTCCCTGTCCACCTCTGTCGTGCCTGTCCCTCTCTCTGCTGTGTCCTGTGCATTTGGCTCTTCCTCCGCCATCCCCACCCTGGGAGAGGGTTGCCTCGTGGGGCTGGGGGCTTTGCCCGCAGCAGTGGGGGGCACATGGGCTGAGCGCCGTGTCCCCCCCAGCCCAGGCCCCGTCCCCGTGCCGTGAGGTGCAGTGTGCGTTCGGGGCAGTGTGTGCCGTAAGGAACGGGAAGGCTGTATGTGAGTGCCAGCAGATGTGCACAGGCATCTACGACCCCGTGTGTGGCAGCGACGGCATCACCTATGGCAGCAAGTGCGAGCTAGAGGCCATGGCCTGCGCCCTGGAACAGGAGATCCAGGTGGCCCGCCGAGGACCCTGTGGTCAGTGTGGTGGGCTGTGGGGCTGGTGGGGAAGGTAGGGTTTCTGGCCGGCACGGTGATGGAGCCCCCCTCCACAGATCAGTGTGGGCAGTGCCGTTTTGGAGCCCTGTGTGAGGCTGAGACCGGGCGCTGTGTCTGCCCCTCTGAGTGTGTGCCTTCGTCCCAGCCTGTGTGTGGCTCTGATGGGCACACGTATGCCAGCGAATGTGAGCTACACGTCCACGCCTGTACCCAGCAGACCAGCCTCCATGTGGTCTCCGCCGGACCCTGCCGTGAGTAGGGCCCTACCATAGGGACCTCTTGGGCCAGGGTCCCAGAACTCTTCGGCCAAGCTCTGCTGAGCCCTACCCGGCTCTATCTCCGCAGAGACCTGTGGGAACACGGTGTGTGCCTTTGGGGCAGTGTGCTCAGCTGGACAGTGTGTATGTCCTCGGTGTGAGCAACCCCCACCAGGCCCAGTATGTGGCAGTGACGGTGTCACCTACCCCAGTGCATGTGAGCTGCGGGAAGCTGCCTGCCAGCAGCAGGTGTACATCGAGGAGGTCCAGGCAGGGCCCTGCGAGCAAGGTAGACTGGGGAGCAGCTGTGAGAGCCGCTGGGTACCAGGCTCCAAGGAGTCACCCCTGAGTGATTGGCCTTCCTTTTTAAAGCTGAATGCGGCTCAGGAGGCTCTGGCTCTGGGGAGGAAGGTGAGTGTGAACGGGACCTATGCCAGCAGCGTGGTGGCGTCTGGGACGAGGACTCAGAGGATGGACCATGTGTCTGTGACTTCAGCTGCCAGGGTGTCCTGAGGAGCCCGGTAAGCACCCCACAGCAAGTTAGAAGTGGGCAGCAAGGAAAGTACTGAGGCTGGCACCCTGACCTCCACCACTTCCAGGTATGCGGCTCCGATGGGGTTACCTATGGCACCGAGTGCGATCTGAAGAAGGCCAGGTGTGAATCCCAACAGGAACTGTACGTCGCAGCTCAGGGAGCCTGCCGCAGTGAGTGGGCCCTGCCCGGGGAGTGCCCGGACACGTGGGCACGTGTGCTTGTGCATCTGTGTAGTGGCTTCTGTGCGTGAGTGTGCCCGTATGCTGCCCTGGGCGGTGGACGCATGCTGTGTTAACTGCAGTATTAGTGCATTCCGCGTTGTGCACTCGTAGTGTGTCTGTTGGCGGGTGTGCAGTGTTGCCATGTGCTAGGCCAGCCCTTGTTGGAAGCAGCAGGAATGTGGGCAGGGTGCCCTTCTTGTACTTGTGGGTGGAGAATGGCAATGATCTGGTATGGGTATAACATCGCTTGTAAGTTGATGTACACACGTCTTCATGACTGCTTGTGCATGGCTGCACAGGTATGTGTAGATGTGAGTGGTTCAGGAATTACATACATAATGTACACGTACAATGTGTAATCAGAGGGGTCCAGCGGGATGGCTCAGTGGTCTAAAGCGCCTGCTTGGGAAAGCTTGGGCGGCTTCAGGGACCCCGGTTCGATCCCCGGCACCGCAAGCTGCGCCAGCCCTGCCCTCAGGGCCATAAAAATGAGTGAATAAACAAACAAAGGTTCTGAAACAAGAAAAAAAATAAAGCATAAATAAAAATTCTTTTTAAAAAATCCCTTAAAAAAAAAAACAATGTGTAATCAGAGTATATAGTGAATATTCACATCAGAGGACCCAGTCATGAATCCCCCTCAAAATACTCCTTGCTTGAAACACATGTATCCTATCTTGCTTGCTCCTTCCTGAAGCAGTTCTGGAAATCCTCCTTTGGGAATGGTGTTTGTAAGGTGTGATTAAAAAATATAATGAGTAGGGCTGGCCAGATAGCTCAGTGGATTAAGGCACCTGCTTAGGCAGACACAGGGGCCAGGGTTGCATCCCTGGCCTGCCCTGCTGTGCTGGCCACGCCCCAAGGGCAGGCTGAGTCAGTGATCGAGCTTGGGCATGATGGCACGCGCGTGCAGTCCCAGCCTTTGGGAGGCTGTGAGGGTCACGATGAGCTCTGTCTACGTAGTAAGGCCCTATAGACTCTGCATACCCTGTACTAAAGTCCATTAAAAAAAAAAAAAAAAAAAGAAAAGAAATACAGTGAATACTGCTACCAGTGCTAGTTACTGGAAAGCGAGGCTTGTAAAAACTAAAGATAACTTGCAAAATAAGATTTTTAGGACTGTTTCAGAGAGTAGCCAGAGGGATCAGGGGTGTTTGTTTATTTATTTTTATGGCCACCTCAGCCTGCCCCGAGGGCAGGGCTGGCGCAGCATGCGGTGCCGGGGATGGAACTGCGGCCCCTGCAGCTGCCTAAGCTTTCCCAAGCAGGCGCTTTAGACCACTGAGCCATCCTGCCGGGCCCCAACGGATCAGGGATGTGATGCTGGTGGCACAGTGCCTGCCTGGCAAGCTGAAGGTCCCGAGTTCGATTCCTGGTAACAAAAAAGAGAAAAAAGAAGAAAGACAGTAGCTATCACAGTGGGCTAAGATTGACTGAAGGACGGGAGAGTATTTTGAGGGGAAATTAACAGCAGTGTGTCTTCTTTTAACCTTTTTTAAAGGAACATTTACATCCTATATTTATCTCACTCACACACCTGCATGTATGTGTGTGATAGCTGGTCTCTGTGTGAGTGGCCCTTGTGTTTTTTGTGTGTTCTGGGTCCTGCATTCACACACGTGCCCTTGCATTTCATATGGTAACCCAGCTCAGATGCCCAGGCCCCAGGGGGGGCGGGGTCCAGAGGGCCGAGTGGCGTTGAGGCAGAGCGGCCAGCCCCAGAGTGTATGGTCAGCACTACATGAAGTATGGACCTTGTGCCTTCCAACAGATCCCACACTGGCACCTCTGCCACCTGTTGCTCTCCCACACTGTGCCCAGACTCCCTATGGCTGCTGCCAAGACAATGTTACCACTGCCCAGGGGGTGGGCCTTGCTGGCTGCCCAAGTGAGTAGCAAGCCAGCCCCGAGCCCTGGCCTGGTGCAGCTCCGCAGGCCCTGCGACCTGTGTCCCCGCTCCTTGCAGGCACTTGCCAGTGCAACCCACATGGCTCCTACAGTGGCACCTGCGACCCAGCCACGGGGCAATGCTCCTGCCTGCCAGGCGTGGGGGGCCTCAAGTGCGACCGCTGTGAGCCTGGCTTCTGGAACTTCCGTGGCATTGTCACTGACAACCTGAGCGGCTGCACTCGTGAGTGATGGCCCGGCCCCTGTTGGCCTGGCCCCTACCCAGTGTGTCAGAAGCAGGTGGGAAGGCTGCACCGGTGCAGACATCAGCCCTTCCCTCTCCCAGCCTGCAGCTGTGACCCGCGGGGGGCTGTGCGGGACGACTGCGAGCAGATGACCGGACTGTGCTCCTGCAAGCCAGGCGTGGCTGGGCCTAAGTGTGGGCAGTGTCCAGAAGGCCAAGTCCTGGTCCCGGCTGGCTGTGAAGCAGGTGAGGGCGAGGGCCCTCGGCGACATACCCGGGGCTCCATGTGCAGGAGACAGCTTGAGCTACGGGGTCTCCTATGTTGGCTCTAGGCTCCTTGGTGCCCAAGACCTGTGTGGAGATGCGCTGTGAGTTTGGAGCCTCCTGTGTAGAGGAGGCTGGATCTGCCCGCTGTGTGTGCCCAGCCTTCACATGCCCAGAGGCCAATGCCACTAAGGTGAGGTCAGAGTGTGTGGAGGGAGGTTGGCTGGGGGTGGACCTGCCTGAGCACTCCTATTTTGTGCCCCAGGTCTGTGGGTCAGATGGCATCACATATGGCAATGAGTGCCAGCTGAAGACCATCGCCTGCCGCCAGGGCCTGGACATCTCTACCCAGAGTCTTGGCCCGTGCCAGGGTACAGCCCTCAAGCCACCACCCAGAACGAATCGGGAAGGGCTCCCTGCCCTGCCTCCAGGCCCCAACTGCCCTCTCCTTGTAGACGCTGCTGCTCTTGGCACACACCTGACAGCTGCATCTGCGAGCCCCCTGGAGCACGTCCTGAGCGAGGCACTGCCATCCACCCGCAGTGCCCTTCCCCTGGCACCCAGCAGTGCCCCCTACGACCAGGCCACTCCTCCACCCTTGTCACGGCCTCAGACCACGTCCAGCATCCCCAAGCCCACGGCCAGACTTGCGCTAACTGTGCCCCCCACAGCAACCTCCACTGCCACCGCCACCAGCCTCGCCACCTCGGCCTTTGGTGAATCTGGCAGTGCCGATGGGAGTGGTGAAGAGGAGGTCAGCGGAGACCAGGAGGCCAGTGGGGGTGGCTCTGGGGGTGAGTAGGGGCCCTGGGTTCCGGCAACCAGTCCAGAGTGGGGGGGGCGGGGGGGGCGCGGGTCAGAGGATGAGTCCAGGGACTGGGGCGCAGAACCCGGAGAAGCTGCCACCTGGGGCTGAGCTTAGCTGCTCTTTCCCTAGGCCTTGAGCTCCCCATAGGCAACAGCGGGGTGACCCCTGGGCCACCCATTGAGAGGGCTTCCTGTTACAACTCCCCTTTGGGCTGCTGTTCAGATGGGAAGACACCCTCACTGGACGCCGAGAGCTCCAACTGCCCTGGTAAGTGGGCAGCGGAGGCGGGGCAAACCTCGAGGGCCAGCTTGGACACACCGGCTGCTGTCGCCGCCCCTCAGCAGCAGGTCGGTACTGGATTTGTGGCATCAGCACATGCGTGTGGGGGTGCGACACACCCACGCACACGTGTGATCTAAGCCCCCACCTCGTGTGCGTGCCAGGATCCTTGCCTAACCACCTCTCTCCTTACAAGCCAACCTGGGGCACCGGTTCCGAGGAGTCCACCTGGTAACTGACGCCAGCCTTGCCCTGGGGCCCTCACTAACCTCATGGCCATCTAACTAACCTCCACGTGCCCCTGTGCTCCAAGTGGCTGGCCATGGGTGCCCGTGCCATGGCTGGCCCAGGAGGACGGGCGAGTGCCAGGGAGGGCCTCACCGTCCCTCCCCTACAGCCACCAAGGCGTTCCAAGGCGTGCTGGAGCTGGAAGGGGTCGAGGGGCAGGAGCTGTTCTACACACCCGAGATGGCGGACCCTAAGTCGGAGCTGTTTGGGGAAACTGCCCGGAGCATAGAGAGCTCGGTGAGTGTGAGGCTGCTCGTGCCACAGAGCCACAGGAAGGCCGGGGCAGGTGCCTGACAGCCCAGGGTCAGCTGCAGCTGGGCGTGGGTAATGCCCCGCGTCCCCACCCTTTTCTTGTCGGCAGCTGGATGACCTGTTCCGCAACTCCGATGTCAAGAAAGACTTCTGGAGTGTCCGCCTGCGGGACCTGGGGCCTGGCAGATTGGTCCGAGCCATTGTGGAAGTGCATTTTGACCCCAGTGAGTGCTCTAAAACCAGCCTTCTCCTAGGAGGCACCGGGGAGTGGGGGCACTGCGGCCGAGCCGTGCTCAGTGTCCCCGCTGCCTCAGGCACAGCCCTCAGAGCTCCCGATGTGGGCCAGGCCCTGCTCCGGCAGATCCAGGCATCCAGGCGCCGCACACTGGTGGTGAGGAAGCCTCTGCAGGAACATGTGAGATTCATGGACTTTGGTGAGCACCCGGAGGCCAAGGAGGGGTCGGTCCCCTCGCCCAGTGCCCTACCCCTCCTGGCGCTGACCGCTACCTACCCTGCAGACTGGTTTCCAGCCTTCTTCACAGGAGCCACCACCGGAGCCACAGCTGCAGTAGCCACGGCCAGAGCTACTACCACAGGGCAACTGCCCTTTGCTGTGACCCCTCGGGCCTATCCCAGTCATACCAGCCGACCTACTGGCAAGACCACAATACCCCCTACCACGCGCCGGCCATCCACCACAGCCCCCAGCCGCGTGGCAGGACACCGGCCTATTCCCTTAGCCCCCCAGCAGCCTCCGAGGCCTTGTGCCTCCCAGCCCTGCCTCCATGGGGGCACCTGCCAGGACCAGGACTCTGGCCAAGACTTCACGTGCAGCTGCCCAGCGGGCAGGGGTGGCACCATCTGTGAGGAGGGTGAGAGGGGGCAGTCCTCGGATGGGTTCACCATGTTAGTGGGGGCACCTGGGCGGCAGCTCCACAGAGCGCACTCTAGCTAGCTTCTGTGCCTCCTGCAGTGCTGCGCCCTGCCGTGCCTGCCTTCGGAGGCCGCTCCTTCCTGGCCTTCCCAACCCTCCGTGCCTACCACACACTGCGCCTGGCGCTAGAATTCCGGACTCTGGAGCTGCAGGGACTACTGCTCTACAATGGAAACAACCATGGCAAAGACTTCCTGGCACTGGCTCTCCAGGGTGGGCGGGTGCAGTTCAGGTGGGCTGGGTGGGGGTCCGCCGGCTCACGGGGGCGGGAAATGGGTGGGCAGAGTGATGGTGTGGGTGAGGCAGGGTGGACTAGGTAGGGTCTTTTGCACCTGGAGTGGGGGGCAGAGTGATGGTGTGGGTGGGGCCAGGTCACCTGCATTTGCAAGCATGGGGACAGGGCTGTCCTGGAGAAGCGGAGGTGGAGGCCGCCGGTGGGATGAGTGGGACATCCTCCTGAGTCCCTGCTCCTGTTCTAGGTTTGACACAGGTTCTGGGCCAGCAGTACTGACCAGCTCTGGGTTTGTGGAGCTAGGCCGGTGGCACCGCCTAGAACTGTCAAGGCACTGGCGCCAAGGCACGCTCTCTGTGGATGGCGAGAGCCCTGTTGTGGGCGAGAGCCCCAGTGGCACAGATGGTCTTAACCTGGACACGGAGCTGTTTGTGGGTGGCATCCCAGAGGACCAGGCTGCTGTGTGAGTGCAAGTAGAATGGAACAGCTCCGAGGGGCCCAGGGCCCGAAACCTGGACCTACACGTCCATGCTGACCTCTGACTCTGTGGCCCCAGCTACCCTATGCATGCCAACTGGGTGTGGACGCTGGCTGTGATCCTGACCTTGACCCCAGGACATGACCCACCCTGCCGCTGTCCTATTTGCGATGGCATTCCAGTTCTGCCGACGCTGATCTTTAGTCTTGACCTTTAACCCTCATTTCCCAGCTTCTGACTATTGTTTATGAGACTGGCTACCTTGTGAGCAACTGGAAATGGGGGGTGGCCTTAACCCCAGCCCTATAACTCGGGATACCCCAAGTTATAGTGGGCTGTGAATGCGGGTACCTCTGGCCTCTGCCTCTGACATCTGATCCTGCTCTCGTACTAGGGTGCTCGAGCGGACCTCTGTTGGAGTTGGCCTCAGGGGCTGCATCCGCTTGCTGGATATCAACAATCAGCGGCTGGAGCTGGACGCTGTGTCCCAGAGCTCTGGTGTGGGCGAGTGTGGCGACGACCCCTGCGTGCCCAACCCCTGCAGCAGTGGGGTGCCGTGCCAAGCGCTTGAAGCCGGCACATTCCGCTGTCAGTGCCCGCCTGGCCGTTTTGGTAAGCGTGGGCTTGGCCGGGTGCTGAGGCGGGAAAACATGTCTCGGCATGATCTCACAGCTTTAGGGGCCCCGCCAATCTCTCGTCAGGTCCAACCTGTGCCAATGAGAAGAACCCCTGCCAGCCAAACCCCTGCCATGGAGCAGCCCCGTGCCATGGACTGCCTGAGGGAGGCCCGAAGTGCGAGTGCCCCCTTGGGCGTGGGGGTGCCCTCTGCCACATAGGTAGGGGCTGCAGCAGGCTGTGTGAGGTGTCAGGGTCAAATCTTTGGGTTGAGTTAAAGGCTCAGTTTTTTCAGTCCCATGGGAGTTGGGACTTAAGGCTGGTGGCAGACTTGAATTAGGCACAGGCATGAGGCAGTGGGGCTGCCGGAGACCTCAGCGTCAGCACCTGCCTCCCTGAGACGCCCCTGATCTGGTTCTCCCTAGTCTTGGAGAGGGACCATGGCTCCCAGCCCTTCATGGCTGATTTCAACGGCTTCTCCTACCTGGAGTTGAAAGGCCTGCACACCTTTGAACGAGACGTGGGGTCAGTAGGTGCAGGGGCGGGGGCTTCCGGGAGGGGCTACCTGGATCCTGTTGGGGAGGGGACAGTGGGACACCCCCACAACCCTGTGACTCCAGGGAGAAGATGGCATTGGAGGTTGTGTTCCTGGCCCGTGGCCCCAGTGGCTTGCTCCTCTACAATGGGCAGAAGACAGATGGCAGGGGAGACTTCGTGTCACTGGCACTGCGTGACTGGCTTCTAGAGTTCCGTTATGACCTGGGCAAGGGGGCTGCGGTCATCAGGTGGGCAGCTGTGGGCGGGCATCAGGTGGGCAGCTGTGGGCGGGCTGCAAATGCTGGACTAACCCCGATGGAGACGTGACTAGGGGCACATGGTGGCACCACTGCCCTGGGCAGAGCTGAGAACCTGGCTCACAGTGCTGTCCCCATAGGAGCAAGGAGCCAGTAGCCATGGGTACCTGGACAAAGGTCTCACTGGAGCGAAATGGCCGCAAGGGTGCCGTGCGCATAGGTGACAGGCCCCGTGTGCTGGGGGAGTCCCCGGTGAGTGCCTAGGAGTATGGGGGGTGGGGGGCGGGGGGCATGGCCTCTGCCCACCCTGCCTGGCACCCTTCCACCCAGGGGCTGGACAGCCCTGACCGGCTCTCACGATACTGTGTTCTCCTGTCTGTCCTGGGCCTCCGTCTGCCTTCTCTCTGCTCTCGCTGCTCTTGTTCCGCACCCCCACCCGCTCTCCGGATGTCAGAAATCCCGCAAGGTACTGTCCGCCTCTTCCCTGCCACCCTCTCCTCGCCCACCTAGAGTAGCGCCTTTCCACTAACTCCTGCATCTCCGTGTCTCTCTAACTGCCGCCGCCGCCTCCTCTGGAGTGGGCCCAGCCGCAGGCACCCTGGTGTGTGCCTGGGCTGTCCCTGCCCTCTGGACCCCATGCCGCCCCTCACCCAGTGCCTCCTGCAGGTGCCGCACACCGTGCTCAACCTGAAGGAGCCGCTCTATGTGGGGGGTGCCCCTGATTTCAGCAAGTTGGCCCGCGCAGCTGCGGTGTCCTCTGGTTTTGATGGTGCCATCCAGCTGGTATGAGGGACAGGGTGGGACCCACTTCCAGGGCTGTCATTGGAGTGGGGGTACAGAAAGGACCTCTGGTGAGAGCCCTGTCCTGGGGGACCAAGGTCCTTACTGTGTGCCCTGCAGATCTCCCTGGGAGGCCGCCAACTGTTGACCCAGGAGCACGTGCTACGGGCAGTGGGCATCTCATCCTTTGAAGACCACCCTTGCACCCAGGCTTTGGGCCACCCCTGTCTCAATGGAGCCTCTTGTCTTCCACGGGAAGGTGCCTATGAGTGCTTGTGTCCCGCAGGCTTCTCAGGGCTGCACTGTGAGAAAGGTGAGCTCTGGTGGCACGTGACTAAGGCCGGACGAGGCCCCGGGATTGCTTGGGGCCCGTGTGATTGCCTGTCTCTCAGGGCTGGTTGAGAAGTCCGCGGGGGACCTGGACACACTGGCCTTTGATGGGCAGACCTACGTTGAGTACCTCAACGCTGTGAGGGAGAGGTAACGCACCTCCTGGAGCTAGCCCCCCCCTCCGTCTTCTGCTGTTTGTCTGGTCTTGTCTCCGTGCGGGCTAGGAAGGCAGGGCAGAATGCCAGACCGCCCCAGTACCCGCTGGGTCTGTGCCAGGAGGCCAGGTCCAGTGTGCGCCCCACCTCTGCCCTCTGCCTTCCTCACTGTCTCTGTCTCTCTGTTTCCAAGCGGGCTGGCCAATGAGGTCCCAGCGTAAGTAGCCTGTGTCCCCCGCACACCACGCTCTCCGTCCGCCGTAGCTTCTCGCCTGGCTGCACAATCCTGAGCTCCACCAAGAGCAGAGCTTCCCATCCTGGGTGGGGGGTGTGCGTTGGGCCTGTCTGTGCTCTGCAAGGCCCAGCCCCCACCTTGGAAATGGGGCCCTCCGTCTCTCAGGACCCATGGCCAGGGCTGCTTGCACCCCGCTATGATAACCACCCCCCCAAAATCACCAGTGCCAGTGCATACACATGCTGTGTACTTACGTGAAAGTTTCCATGTGAGTGCACAGTGCACACATCTGCGGTGAGCGTACATACACATGTGTACATACATGCCCACATGACCAAAGGTGTGTATGGTACATGAGCTTGTACACGTGCACGTTTAAGTGGATGTCTGTATCTGCGCAAACATGCATGGTTGACAGAGAGGCTGGCCCCCTAGCGTATGAGCCCCGCTCTCCATCTGTGTCACCATGCTTCCCGTCCCCTAATGCCCCCAGCTGCGCTCACACACCTACTGCGCACCTGTCCCCACTAAGGCTCTGGGCTGCGGGTTGCTGGTAGCGGGGGTTGTGCATGGCTCAGGACGCTTGCCAGTGTGGAAACGGGGACTTCAGGGGACTCCAGTCTGGCTGCCTTCCTCACTGCTTCCTCTCTTCCTGCTTCTAAGCCCGGAAACTCCAGATTCCGGGGCCCTTCACAGGTGAGCAGTGGCCGTGCCTCAGACCGAGGCTGGCCCTGACCCTGCTGTGGGCCTGCCTGTTGTCTTGGTCCCGCAGCCACTCTGTCCCCTCCTCTGTCTGCCTCTCCCCAGCCCCCCGCTGCTGCGGCCCCGGGTCTCATCACCTGCTCCAGCCCCCCACCCCCAGCGCCCTGCCCCATCTGCTGCCTTCCGCAAGGCCTGACCCCGCCCTCCTCCACAGTGAGAAGGCACTGCAGAGCAACCACTTTGAACTGAGCCTGCGTACCGAAGCCACTCAGGGGTTGGTGCTGTGGAGCGGCAAGGCCACAGAGCGTGCGGACTACGTGGCACTGGCCATCGTGGATGGGCACCTACAGCTGAGCTATGACCTGGGCTCCCAGCCTGTGGTGCTCCGCTCCACTGTGAAGGTCAACACCAATCACTGGCTGCGGGTTAGGGCTCACAGGTGAGTGGTTGCCAGCAGGTAGAGCGATCAGCACCCTAACTCACCCAGCCAGCTCATGTCTGGCCATTCATGGCCACTGGCTGCTCACCTGAGGGTCACTAGCAGGGAGAAGAAGGAACAAAGGAGGGAAGGTTTGTGGCACAGGACTTGTTGCCCCACCCTGGCCCCTAAGAATGACTAATATGTGGTCTCCAGGGTGTGGCGCCTACTCAGTGCGGGACAGTGTTGGGGAAGGCAGGGCACTGACCATCTTGTACCCTCAGGGAGCAGAGGGAAGGATCCCTTCAGGTGGGCAACGAAGCCCCGGTGACTGGCTTCTCTCCACTGGGCTCTACGCAGCTGGACACGGATGGAGCCCTGTGGCTTGGTGAGTGGCTCGGGAGGCCAGGGAAGGGACTAGCAGTGTCAGAATGTCTTGAGAAAGGCCTGAAAGGTGCTTCAGCGGACTAAGCACCCGCTCAGGAAGGCGCAGGAACTGGGATTTAATCCGCAGCACCACATGTCATTGCTCAGCCAGCCGCTGAGACCAAGCGTGGTGGCGCACACCTGCAGTCCGAGCCCTGGGGAGGCTAAAAAGGAGAGGATCACTACTAGTCCAAGCTGTGTAGCTGTGTAGTGAGACCTTGTCCCAAATACATTTAAAAAAAAAAAAGATGTCTGAGGCAGACCCTGTCCTGAGTCAGCCCTTCAGGACAGCAACAGCAGCCAGGGCGGGCTGTCGCCTTCAGGCCAGGAGGAGTGCCCGAGTGGACACACCTGCGGCCCTCTGCCCACTGCTATGCTGCTTCCCCTGAGTGACTTCCCTGTCTGTCCTGCAGGGGGCCTTCAGAAGCTGCCCCTGGGCCAGGCTCTGCCCAAGGCCTACAGCACAGGCTTCGTGGGCTGCCTACGGGACGTGGTGGTGAGCGGGCGCCCACTGCACCTGCTGGAAGATGCAGTCACCAGGCCAGCGCTGCGGCCCTGCCCTGCCCGCTGACCAGCAGCCAAGACCCTGCCCACCCTGCTGTAATTATTTTCTATTTTTGTAAACTTAATGCTTTTCCATATGATTTTCTTGTCTGTGTTGGCCAGAGGGACTGCTGACCTGGCCTCCCTATCTAGGCGACGGTGCTGTGGAGACCCATGGTACCCAGGGACCTGTAGGGGCCACATGGCAGCCTCAGGACTTGCCCCTCTGCCTCGGGGCGCACGCTGCAACCTCTCGCACTGTGTCCCCACATATCTGCCTATGCCAGTCCCTCGTATCCCTGCTCCCCACGTCACCGTGTTCTGTTGGGTGAGGTCCATGTCCCAGGGCAGGGGAGCTGTGGGCTTCGAGGGGGCCTTCTTCCGAGCAAGCCCCAGGGTCTCCTGGTTCCCGCTCACACTCCTCTTGCCTGGTGTGCTATGGGCGAGCCTCACCTTGGCTGGCCTGGACCCCAGGCCCCTTTGTGCCAATGCTGTGAGCTAGAAACAGTGCTACTTTGGGGCCTGTGCCCTGCACCCCCAAGTGTGTCTGTTAGCTCCAGGGTGCTGGAGGACAGAGCCCAGGGCCAGGGCATTTCACTGACCCTGCCTGTCCATCCTGGACGTAGCCCGCGTCTCCACACGCCCAATGAGGAGCTCCTGAGGGAGTGGACCACCACGTGATGCAGCCCGCTGTGTGGACAGCCAGCCTCCTTCCCTCAGGGGTGGGCGTCCGGACCTGACAACCAGCCATACTGGTCTCATTTCATGCCCGGAGATCACACTTTTTGGCCCTCTATCCTGGCCCCAGAGCAGCACAAGTTGCGAACCAGATCTGCCATGAGGGAGGCCGTGCTCATCTGAGAGTGACCAGGGACAGCCTGGTACCCGACCAAGGCCAAAGGGCAGGTCCAGGTGGGGCCAAGATGGCAGTGGAGCTACAAATGCCTTAAAACTGCAGCATGCATCCCACCCCCACCCCACCCCCGCCCCACCCCCGTGCGAGCTGTGCAAAGGCCATCTCAGGCTGGCGGAGGGGCAGCCCGATGCCCTGCTAGGGGAGACGGAGGCGGGAGGGAGCCGCATGGCGTCTTGTTACTAACTCCAGGATGTGTCCGTCAAACACCGTGAAATAAAGTGTAAACCGGAAGGACCGTTTGTCCTTGTGCGCCAACTCCCAGCTGTGAGTTCAAAGGCTTCTTGTCCAGCTGCATAGTGAGGGCACAGGCCCACGAAGCCTTGACTAGAGGACAGGGTCTGCACTGGGGAGCTACGTGATCAGGTGCAGTTGACCCCAAGTGACCACCTGGAGGACAGCAAAGCTACAGCTCGTGCATTTGCGCACGAAGCAGCCTCCCTGTGCCTGAGCATAGCGAGGGACAGCCATTGACACTTCTGGGTGAGCTTGCCCAGGAACCCTGACAGGATTATGGGTGACTGTCGGCAGTAGACCAAGCATTTCAGGAGCTGGGAAGGGGGCTTCTTGATTTAAAGATAAAAGTGTGGGGCCCAGCAGGATGGCTCAGCGGTCTAAAGCACCTGCTTAGGAAAGCTTAGGTGGCTGCAGGGACTGAGGTTCAATCCCTGGCACCACATGCTGCGCCAGCCCTGCCCTCAGGGCAGGCTGAGCCGGCCATAAAAACAAACAAAAGTTTTTTTTTAAAATGTGCTTTTTTGACTTGATATTAACGAAAGACTCCCCTCTCCAAAGAAAAGCAGAAGCCTAGGCCCAGAGACCCTGTGCTGTTGTGTTATTTGCTCCGTTACTTCGTTTCTTTGGTCCTTCAGGAGTGCTGGGCAGGGTCTGCTGCTTGGGGCGGGAAGGAGAACCCTGCGGGGTGCATAGGCATAGATGCCCTCCAGACAGAAACCGAGGGCATCGGGTGGAAGCTGCAGTAGCCTTGTCTTCACGAAAGACTGGAAGCAGTGGACCAGCTGGAGCTAGCCCCCACCAAGCACGGGGTGGAAGGACCCCTCCCTATGGAGCCTAGGTGTCAGTACCTGGCATAGGAGGTGTGTGTAGGGGGGTGCACCGCAGGAGAGCGAGGCTCTGAGAGGCCTGGCCTGGGTGGGGGTAGGTCAGGGGCTGACGGGAGGTCGAGGTGGGGAGAGGCCAGCAGGGGATTGGACAGGACGACAGGGGTGGGGGGCTGTGCCGACATCCTCCCCATCCTGGCCTCGCCTGGCTGCTCAGTGGATGGTATGAAGGCCCTGAGGTGCCATTTATATTGGATCCCGTTCATTTACATCCCATTCAGCCTCGGTGCTAGACACGGGTCCTTCCAGGGGTCCTGTCTAGGGGAGCTGAGGGTCCCACAGTCAGGTTCTGGCTCCAGATGCCATGTGCCCTTTAACAGCAGTGATCTGATTCTGCATAGAGAAGCCTCAGCTACGACCCTGGGGAGGCACTAGGGGCTTAGGCCTGGGGTCTGTGTAGGGTGAGAGAAGGCCCACCCAACGGCAGGCAGCCCTCAGTATGGGTGCCCTGTTTCTTTCTCGGAGGGCCCTGGGCACAGCTGCCCCTGCAGCGATAGGCTGAGCACAGGATGTCCCAGGGCATTCCCCGTGGACAGCAGGGCCGTCCCCGCGTCAGCACTGGCGGCACGGCTGAAGGCGAGGGGAAGTACCCCTGCACTCACTCCTCTCTCCTGCTCCCCCACCCCACCGCCACTCCTCTCTTCCCTGCTCATCGCCCTCCTGGTCTCTGTCTCTTTCTCCAGCACCAACACACACTCCCAGCCCTTAATCTCACTAAATTGCCCCGGCTGGGTTCAAGTTGGACAGCCTCCTGCCTCGGCCTTCTGGAATTACAGGCGTGTGCCCCAGTGCCTGGCTTTGTGCTTCTTTTTGGCTAACATTCCCTGAGGCTGCTAACCAGCCACATGACTGCACGTAATTAATTCCTGGGCTGGGAAAACTCCACCCTGAAGAAGCACCCGGGGCCAGAGCCGCTAAAAGGGCAGGTAGGGTCTCGGACAGAGGTGGCCTCCTGTGCGGACCATCCCACCTGTGGGCCTGGGGCTGTGTCCTGGGCAGCCGCAAATGGGACTGTCCCAGGAAAGGCTGGGGAGGCCAGGCAGGGCCGCTCTCCAGAGCCGATGTAGCCTGGGCTTGTCTCTCCAGCTCTCACCAGAACTGAGATCCCCCTGCACCGGTCTACTCCTCTCCCATGCCCATTCCTTAACCACTCACCTTTTAAAAAGCAGCACTAGAGATGGCTGTGGCACTGAGGCGTGCTCACCGAGTGCTTGCTGAGCTGCCTCCCCTTTTGATTTTTTATTTTGAGACAAGTTCTTTGTAAGTTGGCTGGGCTGGCCTCAAACTTAACAGTCATCCTGCCTCAGCCTCCCGAGTAGCTAGGTTTACAGCAATGTACCACCATGCCCCACCCCAGGTAAGTTATTCACTAGTTTAAACTGAATTAATGAATTTAAATGTGTTTATTTATTTATTCGTTAAATATATTTATGGATTCCCAGGCACTGTTTTTGGCCCTGGATATAGCAGCACGCAGAACAGGCCCTGCTCTGAAGAAGCTGAACTCCTGGGATAGGAAGCAAGAAGAGATAAATGTAACGTTTATGCCTGTGAGGTGATAAAGCACCACAAAGAGAGGCAGCGGCAAGCCGGGCCCCGCACTGGCCAGCAGACCTGCCTAGCACATTGCCAGGACCACTGAGAACACTTATGCCCACAGAGCTTAGGGGCAGTGCCCTTGGTCTGAGTGGGTCTGAGCAGGGCTAGCACCAGGCAGTGTCCAGCTTCAGTGGACACACTAGGGGTCGCCCGCCTCTTCCCATGGACCTCAGGGCCCTCGCACTGCAGCTACCCCAGGGCTGGGGCGGGTGTGGGAGCAACGTCCGTCGTCCTTCCCAATGAGCTCAGATGGGTGGGACGCGCCCACGGAGAGCTGGAAGCCAGAGAACTTGGTGTTGTGGGGACAGAGCGGCCTCTTCGAGGCCTGGGGGAGAGCTCAGGATTAGCCTGTCCTGGGTGACCTGGCGGCAGGGTCGCAGCTCCTGGGGATGCTACCCCTTGGGGGTCCGGGTGGAGCCCTTGGAAGCGAGCCTGCTGTACGACGAGAAGGAAGAGGAGGGCCAGAGAGTGGAGAGTGCCCCTGAGTCTGCCTGGACATGGTGGGCCTACGAGCATGAGGGCAGCCAGGAAGAGACTCCAAGTGGGCCTCGTGCTCGGGGTCACCTCCTGAGCCTGAGGTGAGACGGACAGTCACCCATGGGATGGACAGCCCTCATCCTGGCGTCCCCCAGCCCTGTTGTCTTGGGGCACCCCTGTGGGCAGGCAGGCTAGGCCCTGGCGGTGGATTCCTGGGCAGGGGTTTGGAGGCGGCAGAGTCCAGGGAACATTGGCCTGGGGTCTGAAGCCTTGCCCCCAAACCGCTGTACAGGAAAAACCCAGACTGTTCTGGAAGCTGCAGATGCCACATGAAAGGAAACTGTGGAGCCTGGCACCCTCCCCAACAGATGGCACCCCTGCCCTTCCTGGTGCCACAAGGCCCAGTACACTGGTGTCCACCGCTACTTACGTTGAGGGGCAGTGCAACATCATACGGGCTGCTCTGAGATCCACCAGTGGGCCAGGTGGAGCTGCAGAAGCCTCTGTCTGGGCAGCCAGGATTCCATGCTGGAGCAGCGCGCCCAGGCCAGGGGTGTGTGTGTGCGTGTGTGTGTGTGTGTGTGTGTGTGTGTGTGTCTGAGGTTCATGTCTGTTGGGCTCTCTGCCTTGGAAAACCATTGTTCCTGGCTCAGAACTGTCTAGCTCCCTCCCCACCCTGGCTTCACTTCCTCCAGGCCCTGGCTCCATGTGGCCCCAGCAGCCGTGGTAGGAGTGCAAAGGGCAGGTCTCGCCTCAGTTCTGCCTCTGCCCTTCTTACCGGTGACCTGGGGTGAGCAGGCTCCTCGACCTTGGTTTCTCCACTTCAGGAAGCTGCACCTGCTCAGGAAGTGGCCTGCCTGGTTTGGGAGGCCCCCCTTGCCGAGGACCATGCTGCCATCTGGTGGTCACTGTAGGCCGTCCACAGAGCTCCGGGAAGTATGGTGAGGGAGGGTTTTTCACGCCTTCCCACAGAGCTTGTGGAACACTAGTAGAGGAACCTTAGGGACCCTGTCTTCCCCAGAAGGTGTGTACCCCCGTGACCCCAGGTCCTAAGGATCTTCTTCCCACAGGAGTCCATGAGGGTGCTGCACAGGCCCTCCAGGAAAGGGGAGCGGGGTGGCCAGAGGCGAGGGCACTGAGTTCAGAGAAGCGATCTGAGTAGACAAGTCCCAGGGCTCCCTCGGATGCCATTCTGCGGGACTCTGGGTAGAGCAGGGAATGCCACTGCAGCTTTAGGGTCAGGAGCAAGGAGTCAGGGTGGCCCTTGAGCTTCCTGCCTCCTTCAAGACCAGAGGAGTAGTGAGCAGTGTGCCTTAAATCAACCCTAAGTAAGGGAGATGTGCCAGGAGGCGGTGTGCATTGCACACCATCCTTGTGGCGAGCCTGGATCACACAGACTGTCCCGGGCTCCCTAATAGGAATCTGGAATGTCCAGGTCCAAGTGGACGCAAGGAAGTGTGGACCTCAGCAGGACTGAAGACTGGCAGGGTGGTAGCAGAGCTAAAGGGGTCAGTGGGGCAGCCGGCCTCAGCATTGGTCCCCAGGCCCTCCCTTGCCTGCAGGAGCTGTGTGGGAGCCGTCGCCATGCAACTTTACAAAGGCCTGCCATCTGGACCTTTAGTGCTGGAAACAGCAGGAGGTCAACATCCACCTCTTTCAGAGTGACCCAGAAAATAAGCCAGGCTGTGGGACAGGCACAGTGTCCACTGCCACCATGTCCACAGATTTCAAGGACCACTTCTGGGCCACGGTGCACAGCAAGCACGCTGTGGTCATGGTCACCACAGAGGTGGAGAGGCACTGGATTGGAGCTCTCTGAGTCTCCCTTGTGTTACAGCTGCCTCAGCCTTCCTGCCTTGGAGTCAAGGAAACAGCCCTACCTGACTGGGACAGGATGCTGGGCACATGGACGGGGAGAGAGTCATGAGAGGCCCGGGTGTCCCTGAGGAGCACAGGTCTGCCAGACAGGCTGACACAAAGCAGTGACCCCCAGAGCACGTGTCAGTGGAAGCTGGCCTACGCCACAGGACAGCAAAACAGCATGAGCACACACCCGCTGTGTGGGGCAGTGGCGTACAAATCTGGCAGGCAAAGCTTAAGTATGGTCAGAGTCCCGAGATATGTGTTGGGGGCCCTGAGCTGAGACTCTCGAACCTGCATTCCCCAGCTCTGTTGGCTTGGGTGGCTGCCATGTCCTTCCGCCCAGTGGACACAGTGCAAGCCTGACCTCTGGCTGGCGTTCGTGGAGGCTGGGCCACATTCCCAAGCTAACAGCCCACCAGGCCCAAGCGCGTGGGTCGGGGTGGGCTCGTACTCTGCATCCGCGGGGTCTCTCCCACGGGTCTTCCTGGCCCAGGACAGCAGCCTCCTCTTCCAGTGGTGGCACACACACACAAGCAGCTCGTGGGCAGCACAAGCCCCTGAGGGGCTCTGCTCAGACACCGTCATCCCCAGTTCCCTCTTCCTCTGTCCCCACCTCCTTGTGGGCCGGACCTGCCCCTGGCTCCGCTCTCAGGTGGGGGCAGCAGTGTCCTTTGACCCTCCTGGGAGCTGCCCTGATTTGTAGGCCCTCGGTGGCTCCATGTGCAGGAGTGACACAGTTCGAGGACAGACCTCCCTCCTGACAAGGTAAGGGCAAGGGCTGGGTCTCTTCTGGTGAATTTGCCAGTCATTCGCTCCATTTGTCCTCAGAGGGTGGCCATCCGTCACTGTGACTGACGTGCTCGTGGATGTCATCTGCAGGCTGGGTGGCTGCTCTGTCCCCACACTTCCTTGAGACCACACCCACACGTGATGGTGCCTGCCAGCCCCATCCTTGATGGGCCCAAGGCCTCCTCCTCCTCCTCCAATTGGCCCCACTTGGCCCCACCCACCCCACCTAGGCCCGCCCCTCTGGTCTTGCCCACTGATGCCTCCCCCACACCTGCCAGGGCCCTCCCCCAGCTTCCGTGTCCTGCAGACTGGACTGTGACGATGTCATTGTCCCGAAGGCGATGATGCCGCAACCACATTGAGGGTGCAGATGAAGCCCAGTAGTACCAGCTTGTGAGTCTGGCTCTGCGGTGGGGTCTGCTGGGAGAGCAGCTGCGCCTGTGCCAGCGGTCAGGGGAGGGCCTTGCAGGTGTCGCCGTGACCACTGCCGGCCCTTTCACCAACGCAAACCCCCCCCAACCAGGAACCTATGTATCTGAACACCGGGGCTGAGCCCAGAGACCCAGCCATTGCCTGCGACCTGGACAGTTCTGGCCCCAAGGCAGGATGAGGTGGGGACTTTTGGGGACCAGGTGACACCACCAGGTGGGACACAGCTTTAGGACCCAGAAGTGGGGAGCTGCTCTGTGGAGTTCTCCTTTTCTCGGGACCCATTGCTCAGGTCATTTTCCTGAGGTCTGAGGGCTGTGGCCAGTGACACTAGTAAACTTGTGTGTGCCACAAGTTCAGCCACCTTGAATAGGCTTGTGTGGGATGTAAGTGACAGCTCTGCCCTTGATCTGCCTGTGCCACTGTTGGCTCAGCGAGGGGCCCTGTCATGGCCACGTGTGGACAGGGCTGTGGAATGAGTGTATGTCCTAGGGCAGATTCATGTGACCCTGAGCCCAGTCCTCTGGGTGACAAAGGTGTGACTCATGTGTGTAACAGGTGACAGGGTGTGACATCACTGCCCGTGGTGCTGGAGGTGCTGCCCCATCTGACAGCAGCATCTCCAGAAAGCTCTGCATCCCCAATTATGCTTTCACTGTGGCTTGGGCCAGGAGTCTGTGCAGGAGCCCTGCCCCACAGGGAAGCCAGCCAGCTGTCAGGGTTGCTCTAGACCTCCTCCCGGCCTTTCTGGTTGGAAAGGAAGTACCTTGGGGTCATAGGTAAGGAGTCTAGGACCTGCCTGAGCTGGAACAGCCCCACTTTCCTGCTCGTGCTTGCCTGGTAGTGTGGGATTCCGGGGCTGATGCAGGACTGGGCTGGGCAGAAAACGGGCAGGGTGCCCAGTCTCAGGCCCTGGGAGGCTGCCTCGCCACCTCAGCCCCCGGCCAGGCTGGAGAGGCCCCGGTCTTCTCCGGAGGGGACTTCCGGGCTTCGGTTCCCATGGAGGTCGCAGGCTCCAGGGCTCTCTCACCAGGTCCTGGGGGGTCGTGGGGCCATGATTTCTTGGGGGTGTGTCCAAGATGGCCATGGTGGATGGCATGGAGAAGGGGACCCTTAGAGCCACTGAGTTCTGGGGCAGCTTGAGCCCACGCCTCACCCCGTCTGCCCTGACCCAGGTGTGAGGCTTGCTTATCTGGGTGTGGGGGGGTGGCGCTGTCACTGTGCTGGCCACTAGCCAAGTCCAGTCCAGACTGCCCTGCCTCCCCTCCACACCTAGTAGGATATCTCGGATAGAGACTAGGTGTGGCGAACTGGGGCTCTTTGTACAGGGAAGGCCAGAGCAGTCCAGGAAGGGAGCACTGAGATCCGCTGAACACAGATACAAAACAGTTTATTTAAAAACTCGTCACAAGGGTGGGAGGCACTGCGGGGGGTTCTGCTGGGCTGGCCGTGGAGGTGCTCTGCACCCTGACTCTAGGTCAGTGGACAAGCTTGGCCCCCGCCAGCCTTGTCTAGTGAGGGCCCAGAGAAGACCCTGGTGAAACGTCAGCATGGAGGGAGGGACAGTCAGCCCTTTCTGTACAATCCACAGCATACCAGGGAGGGCCAGAGCCGCTTCAGGCATCTTCTGGGATCGCTCCCCATCCCCTTGCTGGGGTCAAGGGTGTACCTGGCCTGTAGAGCCTGGGGTTCTACTGTCCACCCCGTCAGAATCCCATCATGGAGGTCCTCGTTGGAGTCCTGCGGCTGACATCTAGGGGTGGCCATGCCCTTGGCCCCTCAAGAGGTGGGCGTGGTAGGTCTGGCCACTGGCAGGTGACCCTAACTGTTGGCTGGAGTCTGGACGGAAAAGGCAGTGGCAACGGTGGTGGCAGCGGCCGCGCGCTGCTGAGGCAGACAGCGCAGGTTCCCAGTCTTGAGCGCGCACTGCACGGGCCACAGCACCACACAGAAGAGCACCAGTAGCAATGCTGAGACAAGCAGCAGGCGCCGCCAGTCGGCACAGCGCTCCCAGCAGCGGGCAACGCGGGCCAGGAGGCCCCGGCGTGGGGCGGGGGCGGGGACAGGCGCAGGAGGCGTGGACTCTGCAGGCTTGCTTAGTCCTACGTCCACGCACACGAAGCCGGGTGTCTCTTGGCCAGAGCTGGTGGGCGGTGGGCGGCAGCACAGTCTGGTGCCCTCCAGCCATACGGGCTCCTCCTGCCGCAGATGCACGGGCAACTTGGCCTGTAACTGGCGGCTGGTGCGAAGTCCAGGGACCCCAGCAGCGGGCACAGCTGTGGGCTGCCGGCAGAATGGGCAGGGCACAGCTTCTGTGCCAGGGTGGCCTGGGGGTTGGGCAGCTGCCAGCCGGGCCAGGCACTCCAGGCAGAAGATGTGGGTGCAGGAGAGCTCCTTAGGTGTCTTGAAGATGTTGTCATAGCCTGAGAAGCAGATGGAGCACTCCAGGGGTGAAGCCACCCGCTCCATGCCCGGGGTGCCGGGGGACTTGGGGCTGCCAGCTGGGCTGGAGGGCCCGGGCATGATGGAGGCTGTGGAGCTGCTTCGGCGAGGGGGTGGCACAGCCCTGTGCCATGCTTCCTGGCCTGATGCCATGGCTTTGCGCTGCAGCACAAGTAGAGGTCACCGTGAGTGCCCCCAGGGGTCTCTTTCCAGTGAGGCTGACTTGCCATTCTCTCTTCCTCTATGTTTTCCAGCCTTACCCTCACAGGTCAGGAAGGACACTATCCCCCCCAGCCCCCTCCAGAGTTCCTTCTGCCTGTGTCCCTGAAGTCTTCTGCTCACACTGTAACCTGTCCTCCCCAAAGTGCCACAGGGCCAAGTGTACTGGTGACTTAGACCTATATGGCCTAACGGGACTCTAGGGCTGGCTGAAAGCATGGGTCCAAGGCTCTTACCCATGGCTCGGTTGGTGCCTTGGTCAGTGGCAGCCAGGACAGTTTTTGTCACCTATGGGCTGGGTGGGACAACCCATGTCCCTATGGAGAAGGCAGCTCTGAGGGTGGGGGCACCACGGTTGTCCTGCCCAGTTAGGGGAGGTTTAAATTTAGATGCCAGTGGGCTTCTGGGTTGGCCAGGGCTTGGAAACACCCCTCAGTCATACCCAGAAAAGAGGGGTGCAGCCTCAGCCACCTGCCTGGGTACCCAAGTCCTAAGGTTACACAGCTGACTACTGAGAAGAAAATGACATCTTAGGAATCCAGGCTCCACCCCACTTCCCTAGTAGCCCTGGAAGACCCTGATGACCAGGGCCCCTCTTTGGGTCAGGTCTACACGCATGGGAGACACAGGCATCTTCTTCCTCAGGGGCCCTGGCCACAGAAACCCATGGAGCCCAGGTGGCCACACCTTCAGTGATCCAGGCTGTGTCTGGCCTGCCTTCACCTGTTGGCCAGTCCCAAATGGGTAGGCGAAATGGCTCAGGTGTTACTAGGCCATCCGTGTGACCACATGACACATGGTGATGTCACGAGGACCCCAAGTTCCTGGCAGGTGATGTTACCACATGGGTCTGGGGCACCTCAGCATTGCTCTCTCCCACCTGCCCCTCGCAGAGCCGGTTCCCCAGTACCAGGCCTCAGCCTTCTCCAGGCGCCCCCCACCCCAGCCTGTGTAGGCAGAAGGTGAGACACTGGGCTAGACTCACCTGGCAGCTGGAGGTCAGCGGCTCCTGGGCATGGTTCCCTCTGGTCACAGCAGGACTCTGAGCCTCTGGGCTCTGCAGCTCAGTAGCATCCTCTTCCACTCCTCTCAGCCCAGCCTGACCTCTGCTCCACCTGGCAGGTGTCCCTCCACAGCCCAGTGGCAGGCAGCTGTTCTGTGTGGCCAGTCTGGCAGGCACAGCCTAGTTCTGTGGGAGGTGGGAGCGCATGAGTCGTAGTCCTGAGCTCAGCAGCAGGCTGCTGTGGGTTCTGAGGGTGTCAGTTTCGGCAGGTGTATTTATACCCTCCAGGTCATGCCAGCCCAGGGTGTGGCCACCACCCAGGAATTGGCTGGCTTCCCACCTTCCCCAGCAGGCTATGCCTGAGAGGGAAGGGAGCAGGAGAGTGTCAGAGCAGGGGTGGCCCGGGGTTACAACAGCCAGAGTCTGCATGGTAGAAGTGGATAATCAAAGCCTGTCCCTGGGAAGCAGATCTGCTCCCATTCCGTATCCCAGACGCCGGACTTTTGAGTGGGCCCTGGCCCAGCTGGCCACCTTATCCACCTGTAGGACCCATGTCCTTCCAAGAAGCCCATTCTGTACCTCCTCTCTTAATCCCCTACGCATTCTCACAAGCCTTCACAGAGCTCAGCTCTGGTGTCCTAGACGTGGGAGTGAGAGGTCAAAGCCGGGCTGTGGCTGGGCAGTGGCTCTGATGCAGGAACACTGTTCTCCACTAAGTTAGCAGTGCCTTAGAATTAAGGCTTCTCACTCTGGCCCAGTACGATGGACCTCAGCAGAGGAACAACCTGGACCCACTGCTGAAGGCTATGCCCCGGACCCATAGCTACCCTCACACCAACCTCACTACAAGCCCACTGTAACCTCAGTGGCTTGGACCCCTGAAGCTCCCTAGCACAGATCCCTCCAAACTGAGCCCCAGGCTGCGTCGTGGAGGGCTAGGTGTGGGGGCCTGAGGAGGTGGGGCTCCCAGGAGACAGGTGCCTGAGCCCTGGAAGCACTGAGGCTCCCCACCCATTCATTCCATGAGAGAGCTAGGGAGAGGTATGGGTCCAGGGAGTGGGTGGCATTCAGGGAAGAAATAGAGGCCTAGGTTCAGGGAGAGGTAGAACCCAAAGTCTAGGTTCACTGAGGGCACAGGGGACCCTGGAGGCCTGCTTTGGAACTGTCCCTAGGAGCAAGTCTGAGGTTCATGACTCCCTATCACATGCCTCCCAGAACTCACCCTGAGTCCCAGCTGCCTAGGAACACCCTTCTGAGGGCTTCTGGGAATATCCAAACTCTGAGGTCACCGGGGCTCCTCAGAGAATAGGCAGTGCCCAGAGGACAGTGACATAGAGGCCTGAGAATGTGTAGTAGGGCCTCCCTCAAGAGATGAGGCCAGTCCTAGGAGGCCAGTGTGGCAGCACAGGTGTCTAAGGCAGTATGTGGGGCCACCTGGTCCCCATCCTGGCCAGCAGGAAGCAGGGAACACAGAGCAGGAGCTCAGTGACAGTGTGCAGGTATGTGCCTCCACACCGGCACCGTAGAATGAGCAGTGTGCCTGTGAGGTGTGTGGGTGCCACTGTGTACACAGGGACCTAACCCTCCCAGCCACAGGGATCCCTGGACAACACCCTCCTGCGATGGGATGGACACTGGGCTGTCCTGTGTTTGCTCCTGAGCCTACCCTGGTGCTATGGTTTATGTCTAGTTGTCCCCCAAAAGCCTCATGCAACCATGGGGTGGGCACTCCTAGAGTTTGAGACTTGCCCCATGAGCCCTGGGATTATGCGTCTTAGTACTGATGGGATTATGGGTCTGAGTACTTCTGGGACAATGAGGGTAGCCTAAGGTGGATGCTGAGGCGGAGAGCCTGAACGTAATGTAGAGACAGACTCGCACTGCTGCTCTCTGCTCCCATGGCTGTTCCGTTGCCTTTGTCGCCAGTGTCGCTGTCCCGTCGCCGTGAACTGCTGCTCTCTGCCACGCACCACTCAGCCGTGGAGCTGGCCAAATATGGACTGGAACCTCCAGTAACCGTGAGCTCAACAAACCTTTCCTTCCTTCATTTTGGGTGTCGGGTATTTGTCCCAGCAAAGAGAGGAGAGTAACTAACACACTTGGTCATAGCCCTTCTGCCACCAGGGCTCTGTAAATCCCTGGCCATGAGCTAATATGGTGTAGCAGAACAATGAGGCCTGCACAGCCAGGTGCATCGGCCTGGCCCTACCTGCCCAGCTCAGCTGCTCTGCACCCCGGAGTTGGTGGCATGGATGCGGGGGCGCATCCCAATGGGGCCTGTTGCTCGGGCCTGGGATTCCTCCTTGCAGGCCCAGGCTTGGGGGCTCTAGGGCTAGAGGTGCCCACGGCGCTGGCCCTGATCTTGTGCCAATTCTGTGGGCAGGTAACCTCGTCCCCACCAGTGTGAGGTCTTCTCAGGTCCCAACTCACTTGCTGGGCATGCCCTCTGTCAGCTGCCCTAGGCCAGCATGCTGTCACTCCCAGTACTCCTGTGGGTCCTTCGTTGCTGTCCCCGACCCTCAGTCAGCACTGGTACCCCTTTCGATGCCAGGAAAACCACTGAGCAGGTGAGGGAACCGGGGTGGGCAGTGGACTGTGGGAGACCAGGAGGGGCTGGAATGGCTTCCAGTTTAGGCCACAGGGTGGTACGGGAGTGGCCTCAGAGCATCAGAGGAAAGGTCTGTGGGGCCCCTCCAGGGGCCATGAGGGAAGGAGCCCCCGGCCGTGCCTCAAGGACCTGACTGAAGGAACCCATGCTGCCTTCTCTGCCTCTGGCCTCTATCGGAAATGACCTGGGGACCTCCGCCCCACGTCAAAGGCCTTCATCTGGCCTGGTTGGGACAGCCAGGACAGCTTGGGATGGTGTGATCCACTGGTGAAAAGTACCGAAAACAGGTACACTGGGCTCCTTCTCAGGCCCACGCCACGCTCATGTCCTTTGTCCAGGGTGGGACCCTTGGTCCCCAGAACAGAAGGGCTCGGTCTAAACCCTCACCCCAGGGCCTGGCAGGGGCCCAGCTGCCCAGTGCTTCTCTGGAGCCCAGCCCTGGGGGAGAGGGACACTGTATTCCCCAGGTTCCTCGGCAGCTGGAGCCATGGGCTGGGGTCTTCAGTCAGGCAGGAGTAGGTGAGGTACCAGGACAGGTACGCAGGGCAGTAATTAGGCAGAGATGGGACCCAGCGTCCCGGGCACTCTGCCCTCCTCTGGGGAAGTCCGTGTCAGCGCACGTCCCCTGGGCCCCAGGCTCCTCTGAAGAGCCATCCACCCACAAGTTTAGAAGGTTCTGTGTTAGGCTTGCGTGACCAGAACAAAGGGACCCCACCTTCACAAGGGTGACTCAGCCTGCACACTGCCCGCTGGTGGTCTGGTGGTCTCTTCCAGGGGCTCGACGTGCAGTGCTCCATGGTCGTTTGCACCCCTTGCTGGTCTGACCAGCCACGGCAGTCTGGAGGAGACCACGTACTTCTCTTTTTCATTCTTGCCCCACAACAGGCAGCTCAGAGCAAGCCCCTCATTCAGAGGACGTCCTAAAAGGACAGGACTGCATCTGGGGAACAGGCCCAGGACAGGGGTTCAGGCAAGGCTGAGCTGAGCTTTCCCCCACCCTGCCAGAGTACTCTTCCCACCCCTCCCTGTCCCAGCCCCTGCACGTGGTCACGGGGTGGGCAGATTGGCCCTCGATAAGTGACACCTCTCACACACAGAGAACGCATGACACCTGAGGATGAGGACAGCCGGAGAGAGGCTTCCCAGGGTTTACTCGAGCTGACGTCGTCAAGAGCGGCTTGCACACTCACTGGAAGAAGGCGCCGCTCACCCCCAAGAAGCACTTGCCAGTGTCGACAAACAGTAAGCTCCAAGTATGTGTCACGGGCCAGAGGGCTGAGCCCCTTCAGTGTGGGCCGCACGTTGAGGGGGACGGTGCTGGACACGCTGAAGCCTGAGCTAAAGCCTGAGCTAGGCTTGTGCCAGGGCCACCACATAGGAGATGGCTGCCACAGCGCTCTCCAAGCAACCCACATCCAGAGCCACTGGACAAGGGTCACCAGCTGGCATGCCTTGGGCAGCCCAGGGAGGCCAGTGACACATCGCTGGGGGTGCCTGCTGTGAGCGTCTGCCAGCTGCAGCCTGCCCCTGCAGATGAAGGTCTGCTCCGCACAGGCAAAGACGCGGGCTTGGAGTACAGAACACTGAAATACCAGCTGGAGGCCAGGGGACACTTGGAGGCACAAAGCTGTGACTTGTGGTGCTGGCCATGTGGGACAGCTCTTTCTGAGGTGCCCCAGCCCGGGGAGGCCCTTTCTTCTCTGATGGCCTTGCACTCATTTTCTTCAGAGGGATTTGTGAGGTTCCTTGGCTGGAGGTGTGAAGCTCCTGCTTGACACAAGCTCAGGGACCGAGGTTCCCTGCCCTTCTTCGGGGCAAAGCAGCCTGTGGCACCTGCAGACTGAGCTGGTCCTGAATTGTACCGTCTCCTGAGGGCCTGCACCCACCCCTTCATTCCCAAGCACCTGGCCTACTCACTGAGCAGCACGGAAGAGATAAAAGGGAGCTGATGCGGGCTCCTGCTGTGCTGGAGCTGGGGAACCACACCAGCCCAGCCCAGGCCGGGCCGTACCCTCCACACCGCATCCCAAGGACAGCCCCAGGCTCCAGGGTGCAGGCTGCCGGGGTCTTAGCTGGCCTCCAGGTCAGACGTTGCTGATGCGGGCATCCACCCCAGGGACGGCAGAGGTGTCCAGAGCCCTGTCTGAGGGCCTCTCGCGCCTCACATATCTAGGCTTCCGCACTGGAACAGGGTCAGAAACAAGCTGGGTCAGAAGCAGAAACAACCCACAGCTGGGCTGCTCCAGGGCTCTGGAGAGTGGAGCAGGCTTCTGCGGGTGTAGGGCTGACATAGGCTTAATACTCGGACTATGTGTAATCAGGGTTCCCTGACCAGAGTTTCTACCAGGTCCCCCCTGTACCCAGGACAGCTCCTCTGATGCATGCTTCTTGGAGTCTCAGACCCTGCACCCAATAACTTAGGCCTGGCCATCCCAGCTATCCCTTAAGACAAGCACAGGTCACAAATGCAAGGTATACTCCAGGGGCAGGAGGGCAGCCCAAGACAGAGTGAGTCTCGAGTCCTGGGGCCTATGAATGTGGCCTGAGAAAAATGTGACTAAGCTAGAATCTCAGATGGAAGATCATCCTAAATCCAGTGGTCACTGTTCTCAGAGGGAGGCAGAGGGAAGAGAGGGAAGAAATACCATGAGGAAGAACAGAGCTGGAGGAGGCTGGAGGGGCCCCAGAACCTCAGAGCAGCGCTCTGCGCCCCCAGCACCTTGCTTTCTGACTTCTGGCCTCAGAACCGTTGGAGAATAACCTCTTTACTTTGTGTGTGTGTGTGTGTATGTGAGACTGGGGTTCCAATTCATGACCTTGCACTTGCCAGGTAGGCACTTGTGCCACAGAGCTATCTCCCCGGCCGAGAATAACTTCTTGTTAAGCCTGTCTACCTAGCTGCCTTGCTTCAGGCTGTTGTGGGCCTCTGTACCACCAGAGGTGCCTAAAGCCGAGGTTCAAACAATTCAGACAAATACTGTTTGGGACACAGCAAGTCTAACCTCGATCAAGGAGCTGCCTTGTACTCAGTGGAGAGGGACACTGTCACCTCATGTAGTCTCATGCCAGACCTCATGGTGGGAAGACCACAGGCTGTGGAAGGAGGCTAGGTGAATCAATTTGGGTTCACAGGGGTGTGACCACAGGCTAGTCACCTAGCCTGCATCCTGCGGCCTCTTCCACAGTGGGTCACACTCCCTTGGGGGCGACCCGTGCTCTACCTCTCAGGCACAGCATGCCAGGGAGGGCCTGGCCTTTGCTGGGTCCCTCTCTCTCTGGCCCAACCAAAGGACAGGGCGGACGCTGTGCAAGCCACGAGGTTTGGTGGAGGAGCACCTGCTGAGCAGCTTCCCCACCCTGCCTTGGGAGTGGTCCCCTGAGCAGCTCTGGGAGTCGCTGCAATCCCAGAGACCGGCGAACCCCTTAAATGCCTGAGTCTGTCAGATAGACTCTGGTGTGGCGCTGTCTTTACCTGAGGACTGGGGTGCAGGGATCATCACAGCCTTGAAAAGGAGAGAAAGGCAGTGTGAGAGGCAGGCAGCCGGCACCGGTGTGCAAGGCCCGGGACGCAGATACTTACAGCTTCACCGGGCTGCAGGACTGGGGCTGCAGGGAAGGAAACACACGTCAGGCCTGGCTGGTGAGGCCATCTCCCTCCCTTCTTCCTCTCAGCAGGGAGAAGCCAGGAGCATTACTTCTCTAGCTGCCACAATAGGACACAGAGGGGAATCTTCTCCATGGCGTTTGCCCCAGGTGGCACTTGGGGTTCTTGGGGTATCTGCAATGGGGGTTCACTGGGGTGCCCTGGCCCACCACCCTACTTCATATCTGTGGCCAGCAAAGTCAGCCATGCCCAGTTCCTGCTTTGTCCAAGAATTCTGGGGAGGCAGAGGTACTGGTGGACACAGGTGTGGGACTTCCCACGGCCAACGTGCAGGGGCCCACAGAGCTGATTCTGAAGTGCCCGTCATGACTGCACTGGCCCAAGACCACTTCAGACCGACTGTAAGCTGGGGGTGGGAAGAGATGCCCACACCTGATCAGTGCCCGCACCCGCCCGGGCACCACCTGCTCCTCAAGTGGGCCTAGGTCCCAGGAGTACACTGCCGGCTGGACTGCCGGGAAATACCTTTATCACTCCTGTAGAAGATCCTGGGGAGCTTACTGGAGCGCTTGAGGTAAAAGAACCCGGCCACAGAGAGGATGAGACCCATGCTGAGGAAGAACGTTCCCAGGAAGAGGGAGGCCACCACACGAGGAGCCCCTGTGGCAAGCCAACAGCCAGTCATGGGCGTCTGTGGTGCCCAGGACTCTCTGCTGACACCCTGGGGACTGTCATTCCCTTTCAGTCACCTCTGAGGGCCCAGCCCATGTGGCCACAGAGCCTGGGGATGCTACCCTGCTCTCCTGGCCCAGGCTTTCTCAGGAGGGAGGCTCAGGGAAAAGGAGTCACCTGGCTAAACCCAAATGCACCCCGCCCTGGGCTCCCCATGCCCCTTGGCACCCTCACCTGTCTACTACCTAGAGCCATAGCCCCTTGGTCACTACGAGATGGGGTGGTGCCTCTTTCACCCTGAGATGTAGAGTCGCCCACCAGACTTATGCCTGGCTCCATAGGCCAGCACTGTGCCAGAGGCCCGGAGACCTGTCCAAGCCACCCTGGGCAGCTAGCTTCGGTGTCCTTGCCACTGCTTATGTACTTTCTGGTGAGAGGGGCAGGCTGAGCCCCTCAGATCAAACTTCCAAGCCCATAAACCAGTCCAGCATTGTGCTGGAAGGTAAGAGGCCCTCCTGGCAACAGTCACCCTGGCAGAGGAAGCAGCTTTGCACTGGAGCTGGGTGCTGCTCCTCACTGCAGTGCCCCTCTGCCTGCATGCACTGCCCCCTCCTAGCCCAGGACCAACCCCTCTGCCAGCCGCGTTCCTGGTACCAGGTCGTCCCCTCCTCCTTGCCTGCTATGGGGCCGACCCAGAATGAGGCAAAGGCCAAACGTGAACACATAACAGTGCATCGCGAACTGCAGCCTCCAAGGCCACGAGAGGAGTCTAGCACCTCGCCATCAAAGCCATCCCCAACGTATGCACCCTGCCCTCCTCCACCCCCCGCAAGCCAAGTGACTCCAGTCCTGGGCCACACCACAGCCAGGGCTCCTGCCACACTGCTTACAGTGGGCCTGATGCTGACCTGATCTGCACTGGCCAGAACTCTGACATTCCCTTCCACATCCCAGGGCCCACACAGAGGCCTGGTTTAGGTCTGGGGCATTGACTCACCAAAATGTGGTCGACCAGGCATCCCTGCACTCCTGTTCATGGGAGATGGAGCACCCCAGCCAGTGACTGCGGGAGAGCAGAGATGAAGGCGGGAGCTCCCTCCATGGACCCCTACCCCACCCAAGGGTGTCCTGTGCTGAAAGGAGACCAAGGTGGCTATGGGTGGAAAGCACACAGTCTGTCGCTTCCCCTGTGGACAGAGGACTCAGGCGGGAACCCTGGGGGTTGTGCACCAGTGGACGGTGCCCCTGGGAAAGTGGGCCCACATTCTTGGGCAGCAAGCACAGTGGTGCTCAGGTCTCCCTGACTGGAGGTGTGGGCTCCTGTGAGGAAGGAGCAGGGGAAGGCAGAGGGGCCTCGGGATGGAGACCTACGGCTCCTGCACTCAGAGGCGTTGTAGACTGGGAAGGTCCCGTTCTGGCACCGCACACAGCTGACGCTCCCATCTGCATTCCCATGCCTGTAGCAGCCTGCACCAGGGAGGACAATGTTTCTCAGGAAAGCAGTCCAGGCCAGCAGCGCAGTCCCTTGGGAGCTTTCTGTGTCTCGAGTTTTTCACACAACCTTCCTGCAAGAACACTGACTTGCTGGACGTGTGGGCAGAACTGGCTCAGATTCCGCACCGCGCCCAAAAGGAAAGAAATTAAACAGATGGGCACCCTACCCTGACCCAGGCTCTTGCTGCTGTGTCCTTCTGGTCTCTGCAGGAGGCGATTCAGAGAGGCTAGTGAAGGGCATCTTTACAGGGATATAGGATGGCCTAGCTTGAGGGACCAGAGGCCTGGCCTTGACCTCCTGCCTCACCTACTACATCTTCCCAGACCTCTGAGTTCAAGGTGTGGACCCTGCTACCACAAGGACCGGGCCCCTCCCTCAGCCCCAGTGTGGAGTAGGCACAAGGTCCATTTTTCACCCTAGGGGTTCTCTGAGGGGCTCTCTGTAGAATCAAGCCAAATCTCCATCCCAGACTGCGGCCCAGAGCCTGTTCACTCCCTGGCCCTCACTGGCCACTGTGCAGTGAACAGCTGTATTCCAGCTTCCTTTGAGGACAGAGGCTGAGCTTCTACCTTTGCTTCTTTCCAATGCTGGCTGGGCAGATGCATACTCCATAAATACGCAATGTGAGTGTGGAAAGCTGGCGCTGGACCCTGAGCAGCTCCAGGGGCGAACCCGCAGGCTGCAGGCCTTGCACGCTGAGCTTCATGCACACTCAGTCTAAGCCCTTGGTGGGATGAGCGTCTTTGGCAGTGACAGAGAATGTGCACCAGGGACAGGGGCCCGAGAGGGAGACCAGCACAGGGGCTCCAGCAGTGCTGCGGGCAGACGCACGAGGCTGGAGACCTGAGGCTGGCACCTGGGTTTTTCCTCCTAGCTGGAGCTGTGTTACAGACAGGCCGCCCAAGCAGCTGCCTTACCCTTGCCCTGGAAGGCAAGGGTGCACCCCAGGGAGGCCCGGGAGGCACACACTGGCTCGCTTTCTACTCAAGTCTTCCCCTGAGGCCAACGAGTCAGTGAGGCCCATGACACACCACACAGAACCCAGTGTAATGCGGAGATCCTCCCCAAAATTCTTCCCTTCTGTGCTCCTGTGCTGAGAAGCAGCTGGGCCGTGGGCAGGGATGAGGCAGGGCCAGAGAGGCCTGCAGGCCTTTGGGGCTCCAGTCTCTCCACACAATCTCTTCTCTGTGCCCAGAGCCATCTGGCCATGCACCGTTCTAGGACTGCCACTCTACTCTCAGCCTTCATCACTGCCTTCCATTGGGAACCACAAAAGCCAGAAATTGGTCAAATGTGCAAGAGCGGGACTAGACCTCAGTGCCTAGAGTAGTCAGGCTACCTCAGTCCTGAGAAACGCACCCTGAATGGTTAATGTCAGCTATTAGACACCTTGTGTCATGCGCTACCAACTTTGCAAAGGTATACACAAACGCCCCTACTGTTGCGCTGAGGGCCATTTTGCCACCCAGGCAGACAGGCCAACCCCGACCCAGCTCTTCTCTTCTTGTCTGTCTGAGGCTCACTCCTGCCCACCAGTGGATTCCTACACTTTCCCGCGAACCCATGTCCAGACATCCAGCCGCGACCCTCTGGGTCCACGTTCTCCATCTGCACGCCCCATCACAACCTCCTCTTAGCCATAACCTTCTCCCGTGGAAGTTAGCGAGTGTCCTCAGGGCACAGCTGTCCCGCGAGCAGCCAGTCTGGATTCAGGCCCTTTCCTTGGTGAGGGGTGACAGACCCCAGGACAGAGGTGCTTCGGCCTCCCTTGCTAAGCTGACGCTGCTGAACCACGCCAGCGGTGTCCACCACAACCCAGAACCAACCCTCGCCTCAAATGACCCGCTTGTCCCCAGCAGAGACTTCCTGTCGCAGGACATCAGAGAGAGATGGTAGCCCTGACACTACTTCACCTGGGCCCACGCCTCCACCTGCAGCCCAAGTTGGCTTCTCTGTGCTCTCTGGAGGAAGGCGGCCCCGCTGGGCCCCTTTGCCTAGTGCTGCCTCTGTGCTGCTCACCACGGGTCATGTGTACCACCTGTGGGCACTGGTGGCTTTGGTCACTGGTCTGGCATCTGTCTGTGACAAAGTAGCTTACCTGGGCCACACAGGTTTGTGCCAGGGCAGGTGGCATTGATGTGCACTACATCCACACAGCACTCTTGCAGCTGAGCCTGGAAAAAAGGCAATGCTGAGACCAAGGACAGCAAGACGGAAGGCGTCTCCCCGCACACAGCCCAGCACCCACAGCCCACGTCCCCCAGAGTAGGCGCCATGAGGGGCCCACCCACTGATCCTCTGCGTGACACCCCAGTGAAAACTTCAGTCATAAACAGAAAGAACCAAAGCCAGAGGAGTTCCAGTGCAGGAGGAGCTGAGGCTGGGCCTCCTTCAAGCAATCCTTGTGGCACCTGGACTCAGCCCCGTCAGAACAGCTAAGTCCCTGTGCCATCCTCCCTCTGGGCTCTGGGAGCTCCTCGAGGGCAGTGGGCAGCAGGTGTCCGAGCTGTGCAGTGCATGTGACCAGTGAGCATTTGGTGGCTGAATAAACGGTGTACAGTGGGACTGTCTGGTATATTCTGAGACAGCCATGGGCATCTGAACAGCAGCTTGAGCCTCAGCAGCTTGGAAACAATGGGGCTCAGAACACATGATCCCAAAATACACCACTCCGGTGCCTGAGAACACAGAAGCGGGTCTCTCTGGAGTTACGGCCTCAGGCTTTGGGCAGCCATAAGACTCTCTTGGAACACTTGCCTTTTCAAGCCTAAGGACAAGAAGGCCCTCACTGTAGAAGACAGGAGGGCCAGTGAGATAGCACAGTCATCTAAAGCACCTGCTTAGGCAGGTGTAGGGACCGCAGTTCAATTCTCAGCACCGCATGCCATGCCAGCCCTGCCGCCAGGCAGCCTGAGCCAGGGGACACACACACACACACACACACACACACACACACACACACACACACACACACACACACAGAGAGTATGTAGCAGACAGGAAAAGAGTCTCAGCTAACCACTGGCCACGGGCTCTCTCCTGACCAGCACTGCCCCTCTTTCTCAAGCCTGGCCACTACACACAGGCCTCTTATTCTTTGGATCTCCATTCTACATGGAGGCACCCAGGTCACATAAGTGTGCTTTTTCTTACTAATCTGCCTCTTGTTATAGGGTTCTCAGTCATGAACCGTACAGAAGCTAAAGAAAAAAAACTCAGGGCTGGACAAATAGCTCAACGGATTCAATCCCCAGGGCCTGCCGTGCCGGCCCCACCTCTGGGGTGCGCTGAGACAGCAACTGGGCATGGTGGTGCACACCTGTGATCCCAGCTCCTGGGAGGCTGTAAACAGGTGGATCACTACAAGTCCAATCTAGTACTGAGATCCTGAACACCCTGTAGATCCTTCCCTTAAAAAAATACAAGAAAAGAAAAAGCTCTCCTCAGCCATAGGGAGCAAGGGAAGGCTGAACCCCACCCGGGCATCCTGCCGTTAGCGGGGCCTCCCCTCTTTACTGCCCAAAGCCCTGAAGGGGAGGTGGTGGCAGCCAGTACATTCTGCATGGTCTACCTGTTCTGGCCAGACCGCTGCAGGCTCTGCCTCTGCAGGCCACAGGTAGTCACAGGGTGGAGCATTCTAGTTGGTGAAATGACCAGTCAGTGAGATTGCTTGTATTAGTTGCCTACTAAAACATTATGCTGTTTAGCTACACTGCATGGTCAACTCTAGAAACTCCCTCAAACGAAAGGACACACATTTTCATAGATTATAAAGAAATGCAAACAAATCGGGTAGAGGGGACCAAGTACCTTCCCTGTGCTCTTACCAAAGGTTCAGCACACACTGAAAAACCCAACACGTTCTGGGGGCTTCCTGAGGTTCTCTGCAAGAGCTTGCAGCTTGGTTCCAAAGAAGTGCCCAGACCAGGCCAAAGTCTCATGGGGGCGGAGTCCTACTCCCTCCTCACATAGCACCCGTGTGCTGAGTCATTTGGGTGTGTGAAGGTCTGTTCACCAACCACTGTGGGTCTATGTGGGCCTTGAGAGGGGTGGGGGGTCGCCAAGGTGGCTTGGGCTGTGGAGTCATCATAGTGGGAGTTCTGCTTCCTGCGACCTGAGCTTGGTGGATAGTTCAAAAGGGAGACACAGGGTGCAGAGAGCACCCATGGCGGGGGGGGGGGGGGGGGGGGCTGCATACATCGTGTGGACATCCCTCTGACTCGCTGGGGCCAACCCTCGAACCACCCCAGTCTGTGTGGCCCCCGCCTGGTCCTAGCCTGGCGTTCAGTGCTGCCGGCACTGGAATGCCACTTTCCAGGGGGAGCCAGATTGTCCTGCTTGAGGACACCCTGAGCCACCACTGCTATCTCACAAATGGCAAGCAGCTCCCACAGGATGGCTCTGCAGAGACCTTCAGTCAGCTACAGCAACAGATCGCGTAGCAGAGACTTTGGGGAGGCACAGCGGCACAGGGGCCGAGGGGGCCCTCCACCTGGTAGCCTCATGTAGACCCTTGGAGACAGGTATCAGGGACCTGCTGGGTCAAGGGTGAAGCTCCTGGTCACATGGTCATGGGACAAAGGCACCAACCTTATTTTCGGTGGACTTGCTGGCAACTCCCACCAGAAGGCCAGCCAGGAGTACGAGGCACTGCAGGGCCATGCCAGGGAGCAAGAGGACAGCAGGGTCTGTGCAACAGAGGAGGGTAGAGAGGGCAGGCAGTGCAGAGTCAGTGGGCACAGTCCAGCAGAGGCTAGAGGGTGCAGTCCAGTCAGGGAAGGGCTTCGTGGGGGAGGATGGGGCTACAATAGGGGATGGAGCAGCAGCATGAAGGGGACTGGGCTTCATTGGGGTGAGATTGCACTAGCAAGTGGGGGCAAAGCAAGGAGAAGGCAGAGCCCAGCAGGCAGATGGTGGGAGGGTTTGTGGACAGGCTCGTAGGTCAGCTACTCCCAGGCCTCCTGGAGCCGAGTTCAGGTCAGTCCAAGGTGCTCTTACCTGCCCCTTGAGGATGAGAGCTGCAAGCATCGGCTCAAGCCACCAGCACAGTCAGTGGTCAGCACGGCTCAGGCTGCTGAGCCACATGGAGCTCACAGACCTGACCCTGTGCCCAAAAGGCCAGCTGAGCACATGAGGCCGCAATCATTGGGAGGATAACTTCCTGGCAGAGAGGGCTCAGAGCCCGACGGGGGACAGTCTGGAGCGCCCTCCAGCAACTCCACTAGGTCAGGGTCCTAGAAGCAAGGCCATTTGTGCCTCTGATTTCTGGTTCACAGATGTTGCCCTGTTCTGGTAAGACGGCTCACATCCTGAGCAGGGCCTTCCATAATCAGTCTCCTCTTGGGTGGCTGGGGCCTAGGGGTGAACCAGGACTTTCTTTTGTTTTGGCCAGCTCAGCCCACCCTGAGGGTGGGGCTGGCACAGCATGTGGTGCTTGGGATTGAACCGGGGGTCCTCTGCACCTGCCTAAGCAGGAGCTCCAGACTGCTGAGCTATCTCACAGGCCCTGACCAGGACTTTCACTGTGAACGCTCTGCCTTCACCAGGTCTGGACTACAGGAGTTATGTATATACAACCATGGCCCCAGTGATACAGGACATAGCAACTTGTAGTCCTGAGAAGATCCAGGGGGAAAGCTAACTGGAATGTACACTGTAAGCAGACTTTTTTTTCTTTTTTCAGAACTGGGGATCGAACTCAGGCCCTCGCACTTGCCAGGCAGGCACTTGTGTCCCTGAGCTATCTCCCCGGCCCCAAAGCAGACTTCTTAAAGTTTAGACACTTAGTGCTTGAAGTCCACAGATCATCATGCCTGACGCATCCCCAGTACTCACTGCACAGACTTGAAGCACCGTCATTCACCTCCTGGAGCCGAGTTCAGGTCAGTCCAAGGTGCAGTCCAATTTCTAACAACTGTTAATCCACAAGGCAGAGCTCCTTGCCTGCCCCAACACAACTGGGTCAATACTTCAACAAAAGTTACCTCTAAGGTGACTTTTCCTGGACACAGGCAGCTGTAGAGTGGAGGCAGCTGTGCCAGGTCTCAGCTCTGGTCACAGACTTCTGCAGCGGTGTTCTTCCTGCTCCAGGCTGTTCATGAAGAACAAAGATGATTCGGTCTGAGGCAGGGACAGGAATTATGCACTTGGGCTAGCCAGAGGGAGAGGATGTGAGGTCCACGGGCCCTGAGGGGGAAGCCTCAGGGAGCCTCAGGATCTTGTCCCCTCTATAGGGAGTGATGGGGTCTGTCCTGTTATTTATGTTATGGATATTTAGCCCAGAGCCACGGTGAAAACACTGTGTTGGTGGGAGGTGCAAAGTGTTGCCCAGGTCCACAGGAAATCTGCCCTGAACAGAAGAGGCCTGTTCTGGAGGAGTTCTGGCTGTCTACCTGACTAAAAATGTATGCTCCCTTGCCTTGTACAAGGACACAGTCAAAGCCTCTCTCTCTTTTTTGTGGGACTGGGGTCCAAACTCATGACCCTGCACTTGCCAGGCAGGTACTTGTGCCACAGAGCTATCTCCTGAGCCCCTTGACTTTTTCTTTTTTTATCTTTTTGAGACAGGGTCTCACTGTGCAGTTCAGGCTGGCCTTGAGCTCACTTTTGTAGCCCAGGCTGGTCTCGAACTCACACTGATCGTCCTGCCTCAGACTCCCGAGTACTGGGATTACAGGCGTGCGCCACCACGCCCAGCTTTGACTTTTTTTTTTTATTCATCACCTACTGATGGATATCCATTTTGTGCTGTCGGAGACTGCTGTCTGTGCCATCTGGCTGCACTGTAAGTCAGGCCTGAGGAAGGTGATTCCACCTTTCAAGAAGCCGAGGCTGAGTCCTATGCCAGCGATGCTGCAGAGACAGCTCTACAGCTGACACTCGTTTATTTATTATTTTAGGGAAGGGTCTCCAGGGTGTTCAGGGTCTTGCTGCTAGATCAGACTCATGGTGATCCACCTGTTTACAGCCTCCCAAGAGCTGGGACTGCAGGAGCACACCACCATGCCCAGTCTCAACTGCTGTCTCAATGGCCCCTGGAGGCAGGGCAGGCCTGGGCCTTGAACTCCCGCTTGCAGGTACTTTAATACACTGAGCTATTTTCTACAGCTGATAGACAAGGATAGGGCTAGATCTGACCTGGGGCTAACTGCAGGAATTGACAGAGAAAACAGAGCAATAGGTAGAACAGCAGGCAAAAGCTAAATGTGCTTGTGAAAAGGCTGAATGTAGACCAGAGTACTGACAACTAAAAGCCACTGAGGAGACTGGCTATGGCTACAAACAAAGGAGATGACACATCAGAAGAGCTCGACACACAGCAAAGGAGGAAAAAAAAAAAAAAAATGGGGACTATTCAGATAACCCACCAAAGGGAAGGAGAAAAGGAGCCTCTCTGGAAAGGTGACCAGAAGAAAACACTTAAACAAATCAAAGGGGCCCTGACTCAGGCCCTAGCCTTCGATGGCCAGATACATCCAAACCTTTCTTCTCACCTATATGCTCATAAACAAAAAACAAATGGCCACAGGAGTCTTAATCTATAGGAGTCTTAACCTAGGTCATGGGATCCTGAAATCATCCAATGGTATATTTGTTAAAGCAGTTAGATCCTGTAGCCCTAGGATGGCCCCTATGCTTTAGGGAATTTGCTGCCACCACCTTGATGATACAGGAGGCTAATAAGTTGACTTTTGGCTTGGGAGGCTGAGGCAGGAGGATCAGCGTAAGTTCGAGACCAACCTGGGCTACAAAAGTGAGTTCAAGGCCAGCCTGAACTGTCACCCTGTCTCAAAAAGACAAAAATAAGTAAATAAATAAATAATAAGTTGACTTTTGGGTAACAACTGACCATTCGGGTACCACACAGTTATAACCTAATGGACCAAAGACGACACCACTGGTTGTCAAATCTAAGGATGACTTACTATCAGAAGCTCTTAGGAGGAAATTTCCACATAACTCTAGAAATAATAAACACTTTGCTCCCAGTCAAGCTGGGGGCCCCCTTCAGGACTGTGCGGTAGAGGAGTCCAACGAAGAGCACGTGCAACGGTGACTGGACTGTGTAGTAGAGGTCCAGCCTCAACCCAGAAGGCAAAGCTAACAACCTTACCAAGGCCTCTTTTGTTAGCAAAAAGATAAAAACGTTCACATCTATACTGGCTCTAAATATAAAAAGAGGGTTCCTGAGGGCTGGGTGAAAAGAGATTAAAGTTGAGAAAAGAGATTTTACAACTCTTAGATGCTCTATAGTGGCCACTATACACTATAGAAGATAACAGAGGACTGGAACATTAAAAGCCAGATGAAACCAAAAGACACACAAGGGGGCCCGGCGGGATGGCTCAGTGGTCTAAAGCGCCTGCTTGGGAAAGCTTGGGCGGCTTCAGGGACCGCGGTTCGATCCCCGGCACCACATGCTGCGCCAGCCCTGCCCTCAGAGCGGGCTGAGCCAGCCATAAAAATGAGTGAATAAACAAATAAAGGTTCTGAAACAAGAAAAAAATAAGGAAAAAAATACATTTAAAAAAAAAAAAGACAAGGAAGCAAAGTGAGGTGCTCTGACAACCCCACAAAGAGATGCCCTAGTTATACCCCTCATCCCGGAGCTTCCTCTCCTGGAGACCCCAAATTATTCTACAAATGAAAAGGCATGGTTTGCCTGAAAATCTGAAAATTATATTGAGAAGAGGGTGAATATTCTCTAATGGGAGACTAGCCATCAACGAAATGGTGGTCCTTAGGCTTGTGAGACAATTCTGACAAGGGACTCACATGGGAAAGACAACACTGGAGATGTTGACATCATTTCTGCATGCCACAGCTCACAACCACCACCAAGCTATTTGTAAACAGTGCCTAACCTGTGCTCAAAATAATCTGAGACGGGGCTGGGGAAATAGCTGAGTAGAATAAGCACTTGCCTGGCAAACACAAGGACCTGAGTTCAATTCCCGGTTCTCAAAAAAAAAAATTGAAACAAGGGCCTACTCAGCCCCCAGGTACTCAAGAAATGGGTACCACCCACTGTGAAAACTTGCTCACAGCCTTGTCTGAACTTTGAACTGCCCAAGTTTCCCCCGTGTCCAGCATTCTACCACCAAACAAACTGGATTTTCCCCTTCCAAAATCTTTTTTGGCCTGTCACTCCCAATTATAGGTAAAATTAAGGGTAATCTTATAAAAATTAAGAAAATTGACCTTAAGGAGACAAATATAAGCGTGAGAATACCCATATAACCCATCCATAACTGTATACAGAAGAGAATACCCATAAGCCTAACAGACTCAATACACCCCTTCAAACCTGGGAACTTTGAATTAAAAAATAAAATCCAACAACTCAGGTCCACATGGGATGGGCCTCATACTACAATACTGTCTATCCCCACTGCTGTCAAAGTTGTAAGAACTAAGCCCTAAGTCCACCACAGTCAGCTGAAATCAATGGCCCAAGACAAGTAGACTAGCCAACAGGATCCAGACCACATTCACAGCTGGTGCTGTGAAGACTGACCCACCCCTAGAAATAACAGCCCTGTTCTAGTTACCCCAGAAGCTAACCAGACCACACATAGCCCACGCTTGAGGAAACAGCCCTGCTGTGGTCACCCCACAAGCTAATCAGTCTATACACAGCTGAGGCTTGTGGCTTGACATGAGGATGTCAAGAGACCTAAGTCTCTTTCCCTTTTCGGTACAGTTCTACCTTTGCCCAGTAGCAGGGCAACCTCCCACGACAAAGCGAGTGATAACGATAGTGATGCTCTCTTTTTTTTTTTTTTTTTTTTTTTTTTTTTTT
>PVJA010001311.1:0-25000 GCA_004027025.1 Myocastor coypus
AAAAAAAAAAAAAAAAAAAAAAAAAAAAAAAAAAATATATATATATATATATATATATATGATCTCAAGTATAATAAAATATGAACTCATAGAATAAGTGTAAAGCATCCTTTAAGGAAATGGGGACCCCCTAAATGTTTGGTCAGTGGATGAGGACTGAAGGCGTTGCAGGGATCTGAAGCAAGTGGAATCTAGAAGACGGCACACACTTCCCCTGTGTGATGCAGCCGACGTTGTTAGCTGCTGATAGAATCACTGTGCTGTCGCAGTGCCACTAATTTCATAAACACAAGATGTTTAGAATATTTCGTAGCAAGATTGAATGTGATTATTTTGGTAGCCTGGAAAATCAATTAGAAGAAGTGAATCTTATTAGATGTTTTTTTATTTGGGGCTAGGGAGAAAGCTCAGTAGAATAAGCATTTGCCTGGCAAGTACAAGGTCCTGAGTTCAATCCCTGGTACTGAAAAAAAAAAAAAAAAAAGTGCTCTATTTTTGCTGACATTTTTAGGGCTGTGAAAAGTTTTACTGTGACTTGCCAACTAGCAGATTTAAAGTTCACAAGGACACACACACACACACAAACACTCTGTGATTTCATGTAAAGTGAGACGTTTTAACAATGAGCAAGAAGGCAGAGTGCCACCCACCCAAGTGTAGGAGCATGATGCAAATATTTACCTGAAACTTTCCATGTACCAGGTCCTCTTCTAAGTATTTTGTAATTTTTTCAATGAGTGGAACATGTGCCAATCATAGTACATGAGGAAAATATATCAGGAAAACCTTATCAACATATTATCATCATTGTAACTTTATGAAATAGATATTCTCATTTTCATATGAGGAAAATCAAGGTAAAATATTTATCCATAGTCTAAAACCAGAGATTAGCCGGGCGTGGTGGCGCACGCCTGTAATCCCAGCACTCGGGAGGCTGAGGCAGGAGGATTGGTGTGAGTTCAAGACCAGCCTGGGCTACAAAAGTGAGTTCAAGGCCAGCCCCAACTGCATAGCGAGACCCTGTCTCAAAAAGACAAAAAAATAAATAAATAAATAAAACCAGAGATTAGCAGAGTAGTAGTTGGCAATGTCTTCTCTGAAATCCAGGTTATGGACCATGACTACTCTGCCCACAGATCATCTATTATGGGCAGAGACAGGGCCCAGGGACTGTCATTAGTAACACAGTCACTATGCATGTTTGGTAACATGATCACCAAACAGGGTATGTTTTCTTGAATATTCTTTTAAGTATTTGTATCTGAAGAAAGTATCACTGTGTACTCACTTGCTGTCAGAATAACTCAGTGAAGTATGGATCAGGTACAAGCTGAGACTCTATTTTGAAAACATGGCCCAAGATACAGTACCTTAAAAAAAAAAAAAAAATGCTGCACATCTGCGCTAGTACACAAAGGTCACAGTCAGTGCGTGGGAGGTTGGCACATCCATGTATCTTAATTCTTTTTATTTGTTCTTCCTTGCCTCCGTGTCTAGATCATTTGCAAAAGGTCTAACTGACTTCTGAACTTATCTCCCCTTATAGGTTACTTGTCTAAAATGTGTACAGTTCTGAATTTGATTGCCCAGAAGACAGATATGTAACTACCCTTGATGTTTTCCATAGAAATTGCTATACCATTTCCTTCTTTTTAAATAATTCCAGGTGGCTGACACTGACAAAAGTTCTACAAAATGCAATACATGGTTTCAAGGTAAGTCCTGAGGGAATTTGACTGACCTTGTCAGATACAAAAGTTATATATTTTGTTATATAAGTCCTGCCTTAACTTGGCCTTAACCACTCAGAGAAGTTTAACCATGAGGCATAAAACAGCAAAGCCAGATTAGTATTCTGAGCTGTAAAATGCTCAAGTCAACAGCTTCCAACATCACCAGTTCTGCTGATAACCTGCTACTATTGTGGAATATTGCACTATACATACAACTACTTTCTTTTAGCTCAATGAGAAGAAATATTTGTATCAATAATTATGTTGTGTTTTCAGGACTGCGGATTGAACTCAGGCCCTTACACTTGCCAGGCAAGTGCTGATTCTACTAATCTAGTTCCCCAACCCCATACCAATAGTGTTTAGAAAAGTTATCATATCTGCATCTTGTACTCTGAACAACTACTATGAAGAAAACAATATGCACTTGATTAATTGTTGTGGCTGTCCTACTAATGTGTTTTGAAACTGTCTCATTGTTATTTCTTATTAAAAATAATAAAATTACAAAAAAAATTCTGGAAATCTGATCAGTATTTCCTACCCCAGTTCAGGGGTTACTGGAGGGAATCTGTCCTCTAGTGGTAACACAGTGATATGCAGCTAGATTCAATGCGCCCAGGGCCCTAACATTGCCTTCCTACTATAGGTGCAGTAGCAGGACACACCTAGGACCAAAAAAAAAATAATAATAAAATAAAAAACTGAAGAAAAACAAAGAAAACAACAGTTGGCTTCAACAACTTCTGACAGTTGTCAATTTTTCTGTCAATTCTAAGACAGAGAGATAATCCAGTCTGGGTCAAAAGTTTGAAACAAGAGCTGGCCAGATAGCTCAGTAAATTAAAGCTCCTGCTTAGGCAGACACAGGGGTCAATGGTTCGCTCCCCAAGGGCATGCTGAGACAAAAGATTGAGACTGGGCATGGTGGCATACGCTTATAATCCCAGCACTTGGGAAGCTGAAAACAGGAGAATCATTTCAAGTCCAATCTGTGTAATAAGATCCTATAGTCCCCATATACCTTGCACTTAAAAAAAAGTTTCTAACAAATTTCAATCACAAATTGTGCTTCCTTTTGGTCTAATCAGCCATGGACCTTCCCCCACCCCACCCCGCTGCTGCCACCACCGACACCAACACCCATACAGTGGGGATGAAATCTTGTGGATAAGGTAGATACTACCTAAAGTAAGGAAAAGTTTAGGACTGATTTTTTTTTTTTTTTCTGAGTTCTGGAAATCATTGTAAATAAGGCAAAGGCACTGGGAGTCTAAGGGACATGTCTAAGGTGAAACCAATTTTCCAACTTTGAAACATGATGCAGGAAGTTAGGCAAATACCTCTTCTGTGGGCTCAGGATTCCAGAAAGTGACCCAGCTCTGTGAGAACTCCCTGGAAGCTTTCTGTCCTAGCATTTGGACATGATGACTTGTAAGCCCCATTCTTATGTTTGTCCATAGACCAAACCCTTCTCGGGGTACCTTTTGCTCTCCTCAGTACTGCACAAAACTAAGTAGAAACTTCCCCACAGCTTATTCTCCACCCCAGTCAGCACAGTTTCTTTTTTTTTTTTTTTTTTTTTCTTGTTTCAGAACCTTTGTTTGTTTATTCACTCATTTCAATGGCCGGCTCAGCCCGCCCCGAGGGCAGGGCTGGCGCAGCATGTGGTGCCGCGGATCGAACTGTGGTCCCTGAAGCCGCCCAAGCTTTCCCAAGCAGGCGCTTTAGACCACTGAGCCATCCCATCGGGCCCAGCACAGTTTCTTTCCCTTCATTATTCCATCTTTAATGATCTACTCTCTCCGGCCACTAGGCTCTTTGGCTTTTTCCTCAAAGACCTCACTCCCTGAGAGGAATGATCTGTGAGAAATTTATGGGGCTCTGATTCTTGTTTAGGCTCTCCACTCATGAGAAGAAATTTCTCAGCTACACACGCTCAGCATATTATAGCTCCTAACATCCATCTTCTAGATTATGGAAACATATCTGAAGAAACAACTGCTGACCTTTCCCATCTCTTTATGTGACTAGAAAATTGCTTTCCTGATTTCCCTTTTGTCTTTGTTCTTGCTTTCTGACCTAGTCTAATATTTAGGGGCCAGTAGTAAAGCATTATCTGTATCTCCACCTTTGTAGAGAATATTTTGTGGACAGAACAATAGAAAAAAATAGTGTAGGAAGTATGCTTACTAACAAAGGAAATTGGAAACAAATCTATAATTCCAAATGGATAGTATGGTCAGACACATCCCAGAGAGATTACACACCGCAGGTTAGAAGTTCTTTGGCCACCTAACCCTGGTGTAGAAATAATGCACTGTCTCATGCAGCATATATTGGCCACAGTATAAAGTGGGAAATGAGGAAAATTGATTACACAACCATTACTTAGATGAAAACAAGCTGTTACTACGGAATTTATATTTCAATGTTAAGGAACTCAGACAATGCCTCTTAGGTGCTCCATTTCATGGACTTGAATCAATACAGGCCTCCAAAGGAAGTATGGATTGGAGATCTCTGAGAAATTAAAAGCACAAACCCTGTTCCCTGCATAAACTCAAGAGCCCTAGAGGATGTACTTCCTCCTTCTCTCTTCAGGCTTCCCCAATTTGTTCTTCCCCATGCCAACCTTACTTTCTCTGTTCTGTACACCCACTCCTTCCCTGCTATCCCTTACCTAATATGTATTTTTGCCTCTTGATAAATGGAGACACTTTCTGATGGATGTCTACCTATCTTTGCCCCAATCTCCACTTAGCAAAAGTCTCAGAGAAATCAGAGATTTTAGCACTTCTGGAGTACAAATTGAACCAATTAGCAACTTAGGGAACTGTTTCCCCATGGGAGGAAAGCAGAGGGTGGATTTGGTGATTGTGCATTGATTCTTCACCTCTAAGTTGTGTAATTAAAAGGATCACACAAAAAGCTTAAAAGAAGACCCAGCAGGCTAGCTCAGGCTAATCAGGGGAATATTTTAAGTCTTCTTGGATTGATGGATTCGCCCTATTTCAATGATACACTGATAAGGAGGGGAAAAGGGAAGAAAAGCAAATCATGTGAACTGAGACACAGATGGAAGTCACCTTGTCTAATAATCTCTCTGAAATCTGGACTGAGGTCTTGGTTGGAATTTCTATAAGAAAGAAGGCTTCCACCAGAGTTTGATCCCTGCGCTTGTCATGCCAGCCCCATCTCCAGGGTGCACTGAGGCAGCAATTGAGACGGGGCATCGTGGTGTGTACCAGTAATCCCAGCACTTGGGCAGCTAAAAACAGGAGAATCACTGGGTCCAGTCTACGTAGTGAGACCCTATAGACCCTATATGCCCTGTACTAAATACAAAAAAAGTTGTAAAAATCTTACATCTTTTGATATCATAAATGTTAAGGCAAAGTAATTAATTTGAAAATGTTCCATAAACTGAGATAAATTCCAGTAGATAACTTACGGCCCAAAATAAAAACCTTCAGCATTTATAGACATGTTCTGTAAATATTTAAGAGTCTATACCAGCAAAGATGCTAACAGAGATAAGAGTGAGGTAGTATTAGATGACACTGAAGGGCCTATAGCACTCCAGACATGAACAAAAAAATGAGAAAGAATTAATTTGAAATTAAATTTAATTTACAATTAAAACCAAGCACTTCCCAGCCAGACTCCTCCTCTTCAGCCTTCAAAGTTACCCCTAAAGAGCTCAGGTAGACTTGGATGTAGATGTGAATAGGAGATATTTTGGGTTGACAATATTGCCTTCTACTTGGTTTTAAACATCTGGCCGTCCAATATAAGCTATGGAAGTAGAACTATAATGGTAGTAGATAGAAAATAATAAACTAATCAGTTTTGGAAAACTAAGAATGTAATGTGGACACAAAAGTTTTTTGTGAGTACTCTGTAGCTTGCCTTGATACTCCATATCCTTGCTAGGGAAAGATCTGCTACATAAGCTAAGGACAACTATGCACTTAAGAAATGAGTCCCTGAAGACCGAGATTACCAAACCTAGGGACTGTCTCATGGCACTGACTTTAGCTTCTCCAACAAAGGGGCTATCAAGCTTTGGAATAGATCTTCTAGGAATCTATCTTGAAGGTGGAGAAAGAACAAAACACTCCCTCCCATCTGTATAGACTACATTTATTCCCCCAATAAAAGAATACCTACTCAAATTAGGTGATGCCATAGGGATTAGACTAGTCCCAAAGATGCTTCTGATACAGGAAATACTTCATGAAACCTTCTAATAAGATTCCCTTCTTCAAAAAAAAAAAAAAAAAAAAAAGATGAATGAAAATTGGTATAAGACCTCAGGCAAACAAATGAGGCCACTGAAGAAATCCACCTAGTAGTACTTCATCCGTGAATCCTGTTGACTGTCCTCTTTTCAGATAATGTGTAGACATTGGATCCATGTCTCCTCCATGTTTGTGATTTGTGAGTCCCAAGAACTTTTGCCTTTGAATCAAGGGATGGCTAGAATACTCAAAAACAGCAATTGTGAAAAGTATTTAAAAATTCTTCTGTAATATTTGTGGAAGTTCAAGTAAAGGACATCAAAGATTTCATTTTATAAAAAAGCGAACCCTGTTCCAATATGTGGACAGCATTTTCATAACTGTTCGTGGGAGTGTAGAATGGTTCAGCCACTACGGAAATCCCTCATAAATGTAGGGCTAATGATAACCATTTGATTCACTGTTGCATTTTAGATATTTTCTGAAAGATTTGAAAGCATTGTACCACAGTGATATATGCATATCTATGACTATAGCAGCATGTTTTGTAATAATCAAATCTTGGAACAGCCTAAATGCCCATCAACTGCTGAATGGAGGAGGATGTGTTTTTTATACAATGGAGTACCACTCTGTCATACAGAAGGACAAGCTTGAGATATTTCTAACTAAATGAATGCATCTCAAGTCTATATTCTTTAGAAAAACAAATTGCACACACATGTGCAAATGCCACATTGTTTCTCTGATATAGGAAACTAAAAGTGTAAATAGGGACCAAAATGCATATTAAGTATTATGAAATGTGAAGAAAATGTTCAAGTGGGAAGGACACAAGGGAGGCTACAGGAGTAAAGGAAAGAAGATAAAAGTATAATAACATGAAAAACAAAAATTGGAAACATACTTTTTAATCAAGGAGGGGAACAGGGTTAAAAGGAGGGGAGGGGCACGGAAAGAAAAGAATCAAATATATCATGTACAGGTACAAATGTCCTATGTTGAATGTGATCCTTATGTACACCTAATATGTACCAATAAAAATCACTTGCTTGGGGCTGGGGAGAGAGCTCTGTGGCAAGTGCAAGGTTATGAGTCCAAACCCCAGTCTTGCCAAAAATAAAAATAAAAACTTTCTCACGATATTTGTGGGCACCCAGGTAAAGGACCTCAAAGATTTAGTTTTTTTAAAAAAGTGAGCCCTGTTCCAATATGTGCATGGCATTCTCATAGCTAGCACCACACAAGAAGAGTCAGATGGACCATCTAAAAACAGCTGAGAGATGTTACAATGCACCCAAAGAAGAAGTTTAAGTTTCCCACTCCAAATATGTCAAAGCGGCAACAACTCATCCCTTGACAGATTTATAATTCAGACATTGGAAAACAACATGAAGAAAATAAGAGGGAGGTAGATGGATTCCTGAGGACCAAGGAAGATCTGATGGGAAAATCAGAGAAATTGAAGAGACAGAACACAACACAGAAAAAGGAAGGAGACATCTGAAAATTTGTCTGGCCCCTGGCTCATGGCTTGAGAGAAAGGAAGATGGAACTTACAGAGCCACAGTGAAAGCTAGTGACCCCAGTAACCTTCAGGGAGAAATTTAGCAGTGGAAAGGACCAGTAGATGCTACATGCTACAGTAGCTGGGTCACATGACATTCTCTATTTCTCTGTAATCTAATACTAGGTGCCTTTGTGACATTGAAAAAACTGGAGTATAGTAGACAGAAGATAGCACATATGACGTTTAAAAAAATTGTTTAGAAAAAATAATGGCAGAAAACTTTCCAAATATAGAGAAAAAATAGGCATAAATGAGACATATATCCATGACCAAAAGAGGACCTCTCCATGCCACATTTAGTCAGAGTTCTACAAATCCATCACAAAGACAAAAATCTTAATTGTATTAGAGACCGGCAATGAGTGACATACACATGGGAATCCAGTGACTTATGTATACTAAAAAGACTTCTTTAAAATCAATGAACAAATAAGATATTTCCATGACTAAGAGCACCTCAATAAAATCATGACCACAAAACCAAAATCAGAAAACATTCCCAAGGATATCCTACAATGACAGTGTCAAAATAAATCCAGTAGAGTGAATACATCTGTTGAAAAGAGAGTAGCCGGGCGTGGTGGCGCACTCCTGTAATCCCAGCACTCGGGAGGCTGGGGCAGGAGGATCGCTGTGAGTTCGAGACCAGCCTGGGCTACAAAAGTGAGCTCAAGGCCAGCCTGAACTGCATAGTGAGACTCTGTCTCAAAAAGACAAAAAGAAAAAAAAAAAAAAAAAAAAGAAAAGAGAGACTAAGAGAAAAGGGAAAAATAGATCAGCAACAGAAAACAATTCAATGACAGGAATAAGTCAGTACATCTCAGTAATAACTCTCTCTCTCTTTTTTAATTGTATGGAAGGGTCTACAAGGTGTTCAGGGTCTCATACTAGCTTGGATTTTCAGTGATTTGCCTATTTATAGCTTCCCAACAGCTGGGATTACAGGTGTGTGCCATGACGCCCAGTCTCAATTGCCATCTCAGCACATTCTGGGGGTCGTGCCAGCTCCGCAGGTCTGGGGACTGAACCCCAAGCCCCTGCACCTGATTGCAGGCTCTTTAATCTGCTGAGCTATTTGGCTGGCCCCTAGTAATAACTCTGTGAATTGCCTCAATTTTCTAATGAAAAGATAGATTGGAGGAATATGCAAGAAAGAAAACCCAATAATATCCCACATTTAACTAAAAAAGACATTTACAGATTAAAAATTAAAGGATGAAAAACAATATTCCATTCAACATGAACCTGGACAAAAACTAGGAATTGCTATCTTCATTTCTGACAAGGTAGATTTGAAGCTAAGATTAGAAGAGACAAAAAGATCACTAAATAGTGGTTGTGGAAATAATTCAGCAAGAAGATTTAACGAACAAAGGTATGTATACCAAACACTGGGACACACAACTTCATTGTTAATAAAAACATTAATGGGCATGAGAAAAACAGGTAAATGTCAGTACAGTTATGACAAGGGATCTCAATGTCTTACTCTCACAAAGGAACAGCTCCACAAGACATAAAATCCACAAAGAAATATCAAAGTTGAAACAAAGTTTTGAACAATGGACTTAATTTATAACTACAAAACGTCACAGCTAATAGAATACACATTCTTTTCAGCAGCACAAGGGACATCCTCTAAACCAGAATATATACTACCTAATAAATCATACTTAAGTAAATACAAAAGAATTGACATTATACCATGCACATTATCAGACCATTATGCACTTGCATTGAAACTAAAAATCAGTGGTGAAAAATATCATGGAAACTATGCAAACACATAGAAATTAAATAATATTATCTTGAATATTATCACATATGGGTCACAAATGAGTTTAAGGGGAAAAAAAAAACTTAGATGGTTTCTAAGAGCAAACTATAATGCCAGTATGACATTCTGGAATCTGTTGGATGCAATAAAAACAATTCTAAGGGGGCTGCTTATTGCAGTGAATTTCCAAATCAGAACAACAGAACAAACTCAAATAAATAACCAAATGATGCACTTTAAAGTCCTAGAAAACCAAGATCAATCGAAATTTGAAGCTAATATGAGAAAACAAATAGTAAAAATCAGAGAAGAAATTAATGCAACTGACACTAAAAAGTGATATGAAGAGTCACGGAATTGATGAGTTGTTTCATTGAAAGATTAAACAAAATACAATAAATCCCTACCTTGTATCTCAGTTGAGAAATCTGACAGATCTGAATGAATTTTGCATTACTGTCGGAGTCCCTTCTTGGCTCTCTTCTCGGCCTAAGAAGTCTAAACTTACAATCCTAAAACCACGTTATTGGAATTCCACCAACTTAATTCCAATCTACCACTCCCAATGCAACCCACGGCGATAACAAAGACACTAAGACATATATATATATAATTATTGAGGAGCCAAGGGGCCCTAAGTCCCACCATGAAGATGGCTTTCTGCAACCAAGAGGCCGACTCAGGGCTGCACTCAGGTTTTATTCACTGGAGAAGGAGGAGTGGCTTGTGAAGGGGAATTGTGGGAAGAAGGTCAACAATGAAGGGAGTTGTGGGAAGGTGGTAGGCATTGAAGGGGATTGTGGGAAGAAGGTGAGCACTATGAACTGGGCTAGGTAGGAGGCCTGAATTCACCTCCGCCATATTTAGAGATATGCAAAAGAAGTGATTTGCATTATGCTATTGTGACATCTAATATTTTGGGGGTCTGGCACTTCAGCTCTGATTTGTAATCTTTTCAACCCCAGAAAGTCATAGCCTCTATCTTGAGGCTCAATCCCAGCTGACACAGTGGAGCATTGGCTCTTCGTCCTGTTATCAGGGAAACACGCGTGCCATCTTCAAAAATTACCACCAGCACCTCTGCTAGACCAATACACACTGCTTAAGGCGAATTGAGAGGATAATGAGAAGTCCTAGCCAGCTCTGTACATTTCTACACAAGCGAATAGGGTCAGGCTCAGTCAAAATGGAGACAGTTGCTTTTCTTTCAAGGAGAGCTGCTCAGGCAGTCCTCCACACATTACAAATAGTGGCAGCAGCTCCCATGGCAGTCAGCCATTATCACAGTTGTGTTGCTGTATGCTCATTGCATACTGCAGTAGTGTACACTAGTACAGCACTCTATCTCCTAATGCTAGTGATCCCTCAGTCTTACCATCTCCCACCTAGCAACTCCACTTAGTAACTCTCAACCTGTCACTTTACTCTGTGCAACCCCCAGCATGACAGTTGTTGTACCACATTTTATCACCATTTTAGGATAACTATAAAGTAAAAATAGTTTACTTATAGTACCTGTGTGCATGTTTGGTTTTTTATACTTCACATTGTATATTTGTATCAAAGTTGTACAAGACTCACTTTGTTGGACTTGGAATGAATCCCCAACTTATGCCTATTCTCACAAAACAGAATCTGTTCACAAGCCAAGGACTTACTGTAGACAAACTCCTAGTCTATCTTCCTAAAATAAGGAAAGGGAATTCCTCAATCTGTGCAATTAGGAATGGTAAGAAAAATGATAAGAGATTCTGCTTCAATCAGAAAGATTACTGTTAACAACTATGAGAACCTGTACTGGTATAAAATGCAAAATTTAAAATAAATAGACTTCTAGACCATATGAACTAGCAAAGCTGAATCTAAAATGTATAAAAATCCTAAAGGTTGGGAGCCATGGAAGCTAGAAAGTTGGTCAAATGTGTGTAAGCGGGACTACGTCTCAGTGCTCAAAGCAGACAAGTGACCTCAATCTTGAGATAAGCATCCTGACTGGGTCATGTCAGGTATGTCACTAGGCAAACTTGTGTCATGTTAGTAAGGAAAAGTCAGTAGTTCTCCATATTGTTGCAGGGAAGTGGGGAGGGGGTCCTCTCACCAACCAGATGGGTGAGTCACCACCTAACCTGGATTTTGTCTTTTTATCTGTCTTTTCCTCATTCCTGCCATTTCTCCCTGGGTAGAAAGGATCACACTGAGAAACTGACCGATCCCTACACCTGCATACATCAATATTAGTGAAATTAAAGAAGTAATTTTTAAAATTTATCAAGAACTTTAGAGTTCTAATATCAGTACTCCTCAAACTCTTTGGGGAAGTAAGAAGAGAAGCAATACTTCCAAAGTCACTCCTGGAAGCAATCATTACCCTGATTCCAAAACCAGAAAAGGACCCGGGAAAATAGCTACAAGCAAATCTCTTCAATAAATACACACACACACACACACACACACACACAAAAAAAAAAAAAAAAAAAAAAAAAAAAATACAGTGGTCCCTTGACTCAAAACCTGAATTCTCTCCATGATTCTGTTCACATACTGAACTGGACAAAGACCTAATTAAAATTCCCCATAGGTCAACATTGAACCTAGCCAATAAATTTGATTCTCTTCTCATCCAACTGCATTTGCCACCAAAAATCATGGAAAGAATCAAGCTTGTGCCCTGAAATCCTAGTTTATTAGCAAACAAAATGCAGCCTATCATTAAAAAAAAAAAAAAAAAAACATACATCATGACCAAGTAGGAATAATTCCAGTGATAAAAGGATGGCTATGTATATACAAGTTAATGTAAACAAGAACAAAAATTACATGATCATCTCATAGATACAAAAAAGGCACTTGACAGCATACAATAGGCGTTCTTGATTAAAAACATACTAAAGAGAATTGAAATAGAAGGACTTTATCTCAGTCTGGTAAAAGCCACCAAAGGCCAAGATGATAGTAAGTGGAGAAAAGTTGACTGCTTTCTCTCTAAAACAAGGAACTAAACAACAATATCTGGGATCTCTACTTCTTTTGAAGATAGTTCTCTAAAAATTAGCTAGAACAATAAGGCAAGAGAAAGAAATCAAAAGAAGTAGGAAACGAAGATGTTATCATTACTATTATCCTTATTTTCTGATGACGTGATCCTCTACACAGAATATCCCAAGAATTCCACCAAAAGACTTGTAAAACTATTATCCACATTGAGTAGGATAACAGTGCGCACCATCAACACTCAAAAGTTAATAGCCTACTTTTGCGATAGTAACAAACTCACTTGGAGGGAAATTGGGAAAACAATATCCTTCACAACAGCATCCAAAAAAAAAGATGGAAAGAAAAGAAAAGAAATACTTAGGAATTAACTAAGGAAGTGAAAGATCTACCTCTGCAGTAAAAATTATAGTACTCTGAAAAGAAAAGATTCAGGAAAATATCCAAAAAATGAAAGGCACTGCTTGTTCCTGGAAAGGTAGAACCAATATTGTCAAGATGGCCATACTTTCAAAGCTATTATACAGATTTAATCCAACTCCCACCAAAACACCAGAAACATTCTTTACAGATGTGGAGAAAGTAATCCTAAAATTCATGTAGAACTGGGGCCCGGTGGGATGGCTCAGCGGTCTAGAGCGCCTGCTTGGGAAGGCTTGGGCGGCTTCGGGGACCGCGGTTCGGTCCCCGGCACCGCGTGCTGTGCCAACCCTGCCCTCGGGGCGGGCTGAGCCGGCCATAAAAATGAGTGAATAAACAAAGATTCTGAAACAAGAAAAAATTAAATTAAATTAAATTAAATTTAAAAAAAATTCATGTAGAACCAAAAGAGACCTAGAACATCAAAAGAAATTCTGATAACAAAAGCAAGACAGGGGCATTACAATTTCAGATTTAAAATTATACTATAAGGCTACAATAACAAAAACAGTATTATATTGGAAAAAAAGACTCATAAATGAATGGAACAGAATAAAAGATACAGAAGTAACTCTTGGCTTATTCAGCTACATTATTTTTGACAAAGAACCCAATCACTTCACTGAAGAAAAATGACCTGTTTAAAAAATGATGCTGGAAAAATTGGCTACCCACATGCTGATGGGTAAACCTAGATCCACATCTCTGACCATGCACTAAATAAAAATCAAAATGGATCAAAGGGTTGGCCAAATGGTTCAGCAGATTAAAGTGCCTGCAAGCAAGGGCCAGCCCCACCCCCAGGGTGTACTGAGATGGCAATTGAGACTGGGCATGGTGGCACTCGCTTGTAACCCCAGGTCTTGGAAGGCTGTAAACAAGCAGATCACTATGAGTCTGATCTAGTAGTGAGATCCTGAACACCCTGTAGACCCTTCCCTAAAATACAAACAACAACCACAACAAAATGGATCAAAAATATATATCAGCACAAAAACAATTAATCTGTGTAAAGACAAATTAGAAAAATTTTTTGTTATTTTAAATTTCAAAATAAGATAATAGGAGAGTAACAATGTTTAATACGTACGTAACTTTTTGTTATCTTTAAATGCCACTTAGAATACAAGATATTCAATTGTTCAAACAATATTAAAATAAACCTTTCTTTTTAATGAACTAAGAGAAATTAGTAGTATTACAATATTGTTGGCTAGCCAGAAAGCTCAGCGGACTAAAGCACCTGCTTAGGCAGACACAAGGGCTGGGGATTTGAGCCCATGCTGGCCCTGCACTCAGGGCCTGCTGAGACCACAATTGAGACTGAGCGTGACAGCACACACCTGTAATCCCAGTGCTCAGAAGGCTGAAAACAGGAGAATCACTACAAGTCCCATCTGTGTAGTGAGACTCTATAGGCCCTGTACTAAAATACATAAAAATCCATATTGATTATCTATATACAAATATGTGTATTTATTTTTGCTTTCCTTTACTTTTCTCCTTTCCTTGATCCTACCTTGTCTTTCAATTTCAACAGCTTCTCCCAAGATCCACGGCACATCTTGGATCTTATTTACTCTTTCAGCTTCTCACACTAGGGAGACAATGCGCTGTTTGTGCATGTGCATCTGGTTTATTTCACTTATGAATATGGTGTCGATTTGTATCAATTTGCCTATAAAAGTCCCTTATTTATAGCTAAGTAGGACTCTGTCGTACAAAAAAGGCCACATATTTTCTAAAATAAAATAAAAAGATCACTTTGTTGATGGCAATGTAAAATGGTTCAACCACTATGAATAACAATATAAAGATTCCTCAAAAAACTAAAACTAAAAATTCATTTGGTCCAGCCAATCACCTTCTAGGTATCTTCCCAAAGGTTTAAATACCACATGCTATTGTGGTGAAGGTACATCCATGTTTATGGCACTGTAACTCATAATAGCTAAATTTTAGAAACACTAAGGTACCAACAAACATCAATCGATATACGGATAACGAAAAGAGGTATTTATATTTTAGAGGTTTTTATATTTACACTGAAGTACTACTCTGGCACAGTGCAGGAGAATCTTGAGTCATTTGTAGGAAAATGGATGCACTATGAGACTATAATGGTAAGATGTCTTAACCATTGTCTAAGGCAAAGTAACCTTAGATATCACATTGTTTCTCTTATATGAAACACATACTGAGATATAAGAAATATATATATCTTTTATAGAAATATATATTGCTCTTATATTAAATAAATATTCTCTTATATGAAATGTATATAATAGGAAAAAGAAAGACATATTGTAATCATCACAGATTACATGCCCAAAAGTGTACCTTGACTTAGTACAGTATTCTTACATATTTTATATGTTCTTCAGTCCATAAGTCTAGTTTTCAAGCTCTATATATCATTACTAGCTTTATAAAGCTTTATAAAATAAATAAATGAATTTTACACTGGAAGAATTAAGAAGGGACAGAAAGAAAGGGGAAGGAATTGGTCCCTGACATGGGCCATACACATGCACCAGTGTCCCACAGTGGATGTAACTGGGGGTACCGCAGAGGTGTACTAACAAAAGGCAAGTGAAGAAGGATAATAATTTGATCTCTTTCTTCCCTGAATATATTCTCTTATTTGTTTCCCTTATCTGATTGTTCTGGCTAGTATTAGAAGGGTTATATTGTACCTTTTTTTGTTTTCGATTTTGAAAGAAAAGATCTTATGTTTTCTCAGTTGATACGATTTTGGGTAGGTTTGCAATGGATCACTTTTATCAAATTAGTGTCTTTCTGTACCTGTTTCTTCATACTAGATGTTTAACTTTGTCAAAGGCTTTTTCTACATCTATTGACAGGATCATGTGGTCGTCATCCCTGCCTCTGTTTATGTGGTGTATTACAATTGCTGATTTGCATATGTTGAACCATGCTTGCATTTCTGGGTTGACACCTACTCAGTCATAATGTATGAACACTTTGGTGAATATCTGCATTATAATTGCCAGTATTTCATGAACTGATGTTGTCATTTGATTCTGGAAATTGTATAATTTCCTCCTTGATTTCTTTATTGACTCTCTGGCTATAAAAGCATGTGTTATGTAATTATAAAAGTTCTGCTTTTATTTTGTTTCTAGTTTCAATGTGTATGATCTGATAGTGCATGTTATATTACTGATGGTTCGGCACTTACTTAAGGCAGCATTGTGGGCTAGTATGTGCTCTCTTCTGGAAAAAGCTTGTACACAGCTGAGAAGAACGCGTGTTCTATTGCAGCAAGACACTAAATCCGTTTCTTTAAAAGTATTGTTCAGCTCTGATATTTCTTTGATTTGCTTTGTTTGTGAACGTGGGGTACTGAAATCTCCCATTATGGTTTTGTTATTATGTATTTGATCTTTTATGTCTAGTAGTTTTTGTTTTATTGTCGAGCGCACCAGTATTGGGCGTGTATACTTTTGCAATTATCACCTTTTTGTGTTTAACCATCTTCTTAACTAATACATATGGACTTTCTTTGCCTCTCGTGATCAGTGTTAGTTGAAATCCATGTTGTCACAGAATAAGGATCCTACCCCTGCTTGCTGTGGAGGACCCAGGTGTCTGAGCACAGCAGCATTGTCTTTGTACTGCAGGCGGTCAGACTAGTCCTAAAACTTGTGTTAACCACTTTCTGTTGCTACAAAAAATTACCCAACACCTACAACTTAGGAAGAGAGGTTTATTTTGGTTCAGTTTTCAGAGGTAAAGGTAGAAAAGGCATGGTGGAAGAGAGCTACTCATGTCACAGCAGCCAGAAAACACAAAGAGAAGGGAGAAGCCAGGCCAAGGGACACACCCCAGCCTGCACCTAATTGGCCTACATCTTTTGACCAGGCCCTAAATTTTTTTTTTTCTAGAAAGAGAAAAATGAAATAACTTTTTATCACTAGGTTATGTCAGGCAGTTACAAATTGGTTAGAAATTTCTAAAAGGTCACTAATTTTTTTTACGTGCCCATCCTTACATAAATAGTATCTAGTACTCCATTAGGACACTATGGTTCAAAAGGCCCTGGTCAAATAAATTCCCAAACAAAAGTTCTCCAGACTACTGGAAATGGGGCAGAGCAGGACACAGAGACTGGGCTGGGCCAGGCCCCAAAGTTCTGAGTCAGACAAGCTCCAAACAGGAAGCCCTTGCAGACTATGTCTCACAGTATTTCACACATTCTGGTGTTTTGTTTTGCTTTGTTTGTATTTTTTTAGGACAGGGACAACAGGGTCTCACTACATAGATCAGATGACTCATAGTGATTCTCCTATTTTCAGCCTCCCAAGCACTGGGATTATAGGCATGCACCACTATGCCCAGTCTCAACTGCTATCTCAGCATGCCCTGGAGTGAGGCCAGCACCTCACACCAGGAATCGAACTCCAACTACTGTGCTCTGCCTAAGCAGGCGCTTTAGTCTGGTGAGCTATCTGGCTGGCTCTTTAGCACATTCTGATGGTTAACAAAAATAGCCTCCACGTTTGGAGCTATGAAGTAGGCTCTCCACTGAGCTTTGTAATTCCTGCAGGATAATATGTGACTGATATGCTATAAATGATTCTGTTTGATGTTATAAAAATGTTAGCTTTCTTCATTTATTATGTATATAGGCATTTATGCTTAAGTCAATGTTAGGCTTGTTAAGTGATTAAAGGCAATTTTATAACAGTAGCATGTACTTATTTTATTCTGAGAGAATAAAATACAGAAGAGGAACAGGTTTTCTTTGTTGTTTTTTGTTTTTTTCAACTTGTGAAATTGAGTAATTTTGCTGATGTAAGATACCAGCAACTCACTCAAGGACCGTGCCACCTTCTGAAAATGCCATGTACTTACTTATATCAAAGCTCTAGCGTGGGTGGCTTTTGGATCAGCCAGGACAGCAGCCTGGGAGTAGGGGTTTTGTAGTTCAAGGCAAGATGTCTGAGGGGCTCCCTGGCACAGTGCTCACATGGTCCCCTAGGCTTGTTCTTCTCCCTTTTAAAGAGCTGATTTGGGCTGACTGACTGAGAACCGTCTATCTACTGAGGCTCAGGGAAGATTACTGTGATTCCCTGTGAACTGGGAGGGCAGGCACAGCAGGCACAGGTGGAGGCAGTGGGCTGGGTACCTAAGTGAAGGTCAAGCCAGCTGCGCGGTATGCTGTGAAGACTTTCTTAATGTCACTGGCAGAGGCACCCACCCTCAGGTCCAAGCTTGGGCTTGTACTTCATGGCTAGTGCTGCGCATGATTTGCCTGGAGGAATGCCCTGTTGTGTAGGCCGAGCTAGAGGGCACAAAGTGCACGCTTTTCTCTGATGCCCTCAATAACCTATCCTGGAATTTTGCTGTTGGGATGATAGTAATTGCTCCACCATTCTTCCCAAATTTTCTTTCTAAGCTTTCTGAAACAGACCTGAGCAAGTGGCAATTAGAATCCCTTTCATATTTGAAGGTCAATGGGGCACAGCTGACATGATTTACATTCATTCACTACTCAAAGTAACATATTGCCTGTCACTCCTGTGGCATTCGAGTAGAGATGGGGAATAATCACGATGCTCCTCTCCAGGAAGATCTTATCACCTTCCAGAGTGGTGCAGGCCCCACTTCTTTTTAACCCTTTACTTATTCGGTACAGGGTTTTGCTATGCAGCTTGGATTCATAGTGATTCTCTTATCTCAACCTCCCCAGTGCTGGGATTACAAGCATGTGCCACCATGCCTAGTTTCAGTGGCTGGCATGGCATGTGGCACTAGGGATGGAACTTGGGTCCTTGCACTTGCCTGGCAGGCACTTAGACAGCCAAGCTATCTCCACAGCCTGGCTCCACCTTTTAACAGCACATTAAGGCATGAACTCAACAATGATTAGAGCCACTGACAAGTACAGCTCCATCCCCACCTTTCCAAAGGCCCATCTCAGAATCCGTGAGATTCTGAAGAACATTTTAGATCTAGACCATAGAAGGTATCATCAAATGCCTTGCCTATATCTGTTGAAAAGATACTTTTTATTCATCTTTCAAAATGCAAATCAACCTATATTATTAGAATAAATCTATGTTAGCTGTATTATTCTTGTGTTTTTAAACTTAATTTGTTTTTTTTTCATGAAATTGAAATTTACTTGGTTTATTACTACAAATCAGTGAGGAGAACTTCATATTCCTGTGTCCACTAAGAAATACTGTCTTTATCCTATTTGGTTTATGAGGAAATGCAAAGACATGCTATGAGAAAGGCAGAAATTTCATCTCAAAATTTGTATGTCTTTTATGATTCTGAAATTGCATGCTTCTTCCATTGCAAGACAAAATCGGAAACAGAACAATAAGTTACATGCTTTCATCTTCACTCATTAATATGCTTTCAACCTTCACAAGATTAGCCTTCTTCTCACAAGCAAATTTATATCTTACAGTGCAGGAACTGTCATAACTCGTTGTTCCATATATAAGCCAACATTTCATTTTATTTATGTTTCCTGTAAGCCTGAAAGAGAAAAAAATTTACAATTGTCAATTTAGACAATGAAAACACATTTACATGAAAAAAAAATAAGGTACACTTGAATTGGTGCTCAGAGTGCCAGGCGTATCCAAGTTGACCATTTCAATTAATACATAAATCACATGAACCCCTTTTTATCCCTACTCCCATCCTGTCTACCCTGCTTTTCCACTTCGGGAATATTTGCTATCATTTGATTCCAAGTATAGAACCCATCTCCATATCTACTATGATTTAAAATAATGCTATCTCATAAAATTCTCTGCTCTACCTAGGTCAGCAGCAATTTATTTCAAGTGTTTTGCCGTAATCATCAAAACTAGAGATTAACTTATTAACCTTAAATTCAGCTTCATCCTATTCCATAATAAATTGTTTTTCCATGTTCCATAATCACAAACTCACATATTTTCTGCCTTTTCAAAATGCGATCCTGCCTATACACTCTTCCAGTCCACACGTCATCTTTACCTTCCCCTAAGGGAAACCTTTTAGATCTATCTCCTTCTCCTCATTTGTACACATCTCACATTCCATTCTGTCTTCTCATAGCCATTTACCAATATATAGCCATCTTATCCTTGTGACTCTTACTCTTACAACCATTATTTCTATCTGAAAGATAGAAAATAGACAAAAAGCTCATATTTGACTTTATTCTGTATAATCTAGCTTGAACACTTATCACATTAGCTTCCTTTTATCCCTATAATAATTCATTTGGCCTGCCTATACTACTTATACTTAAGTAAATCTAAGGATGACTCTTGTTTTTCTTCGAATCCTAGAAATTAGTCCAGTATTGTTGCAGGCAGATGAGTTAGACGGAAATTGTACAGGCAGGCAGGCGGGACTAAGCCCTCAAGCAGACGGTATGCAAGACAAGCTGACTTTGCAACTTTGGGAGAGACAGACCCCTGCTGTGGACCTGACCTCGAAACAAAAGAGTAAACAAATGCAGCCACACACCTCCCTGAGGATAGGGATTCAAGATGGATATTCTAGATGAGTCTCTCACCTTAAGGACTCCTGGAAGTCAGTAACCCAGCCCCCTACAGGAAAAGCCCCTGTTCTACATTCATGCCAGCTTGCTATACCCACTTGCTATGTGACCTGCTTCCCCTTTGGTCCTGGATCTAATCAATTTTACCTGAGCGACTGAGCTTGTAATCTTATTGGTTGACCATCATTTTGTCCCACCTCATGCCCACCTATCGAGTTCCGACGTTCTCCACCTTAGACCTGCCACACAACATGATTTTACTCTGTGAAATATCTGGAAAAGACAGATTCTAGGGCAACCTGCTTAGGTACCCCTTCTGTCCCTTCTTTCCCCCCAATAAACATATTCTGCTTTTAACCTCCACTGTTCCTAAAATTTATTCTTTGGTCTTAGAGAACTTGAACTCAGCTCAGTTATCTTTCAGGTTGGGAGTTTCATTCCCCCATATCAGTGTTATATATTTATTATGGTCCAGTCAATTTTAATGACTTCTATAATTTTCTTACATATAAGCATTATTTATAGGATGACTTCCTAATTCTAGTGACTACCAAAGGCACATTAGTGATTATCAAGGTAATGATATTTGGATAACTTTCTAGATCAGAAAGGCAAGTGTACAAAGCGATTCTAAAGAATGCAAAATTGTAATCTACACCGCGCCTGAGGAAAACATGTCTCTCTGAACCCAACTATAAATATTCAGCAAGAATCAAGACTCACAGGGTAGAGGAGATAATGTTCTCATCCACTTCCTCTGATTTTTTGTCATCTTGTTTTGGAGATAATCCCAGCCAGTAGTAATTTCTTAATCTCTTGAAATGTATAAATTCCTATAATAAATAGAAATGATTTCTTTCAGAACTGTCTTCTACTTTTGTGGCTACCTTCATAACAATTTGTTACAAATTACTAAAGATAACATTTTTGGCATTAAACTACTACTTTGCAATGTTATTTAAAAGAATTGAAAGTATTCCTTATTAGAAGAGTTCACCAGTCTTATAGTGGCACTTCTGGTACCACAAAGGACCCATTAGTAGTTGATCCATAATGAAAAGTTTATCAGTTTTTGGATTCAAGTGTTTGACTTGTAAATATTTAGCCCAGAGACAAAGAAGGCAGTTAATGATTGTGAACGAGTTAAAAGAAAGAAGGAAGCCAGGGAGATAGTTCAGTGGAAGAAGTGCTTGCCTGCCAAGTGCAAGGTCCTGAATTCAATCCCTGGTACTGAAAAAAAAAAGACCTGAAATTTATGAGACTGGGTATGGTGGTACACGCCTATAGTCCCAGCTCTTGGAAGGCTGTAAACAGGCAGATTACTATGAGTCTTATCTAGTGCTGAGAGCCTGAACCCTTGTAGACCTTTCCCTAAAAAAAAAAAAAAAAGTACAAATGACAAAAGAAAGAGAACAAAACAATTTGGTTATAGAATAGAATTCAGGACAGGTCCTGAATTTTACACTCAAAATAACAAATATTTTGCTTTTATTCTAGGTTTAAAATGAATTCACTTTTGAGTATTATGATTGGGTCATTTGAAAATGATCTAGGAGAAAGAGAGTGGAGATTGTTTTTTTTCTCTTCAATATAGGATGAAATATTTCTTGTAGTAGAGATGACTTTATGAAAAATAATTTTGCTTAAAAATATAATTACTACAACAAAGACCAGAAATATTAACTAACATTTCAAATATGGAGAAGTTACTTCTACTTGAAAAGAGATAAAAAGAGAAATCAAGCCGGGCATGGTGGCACAGGCCTGTAATCCTAGTACTTGGGAGGCTAAGGCAGGAGGATCAGTATGAGTTCGAGACGAGACTGGGCTATAAAAGTGAGCTCAAGGCCAGCCTGAACTACATAGTGAAACCCTGTCTCAAAAAGACAAAAAAAAAAAAAAAAAGAAAAGAAAAAAGAAAGAAAGAAAGAAATCAAAATTTTTAAAAAAGGTAAAACTATCAGAGATTTCATTTCTGCTCTGACACAGTGCAATGTATTTGTTGCAAATGTTTCAAATGAAAACATCTCCCATTGTAATATTGATGGAGTTGGTAATCTTTATGAATAATCTCTAAATTTCATGGTCATAGAAAATATTCAGAAATCATGTTCTGGGATTGAGTCTAGAATTCCAACTTAGAAATGTTCTCAGTCCTCAGAGTCCTTTGTTTACTCATGAATGCTTTATTTACCCATGAGCTTCCAAAGACTACTGGGCTAAAGTCCTAAACTAGGGTTTCCTAGACTTTGTGCTGGCTGTGGTTCCTTGAAACACAAGTGCCAAGTCTCGGTCATCTGTCTCCTCACTAAAATAAGACAAAATCAGGACTGCGGGTCCTCCCCACATGCTCTCTTCTTATCTACTCTGTAATGGGAGCAAAAGATTTCTTTCCTCCCAAGGAGAGAGAGCTGAGGCTTACCAACGTGCTGTTCGTCTTCTCCCACAAGCTGGCATTCTGCGCCGAGCATGACCTCTCACTCTCTTCCCATGTTTGGGTTGTTTCAGATAGGAAGTAACAGTTATTCTTGTACCATATCCACTTGCTGGGACAAGGTTTACATGTGTGCTCTGCAAAAAGAACATTTTTTTGGTTTTATGGCAGGCTTCATTATTGTTATTATTTCCTTTATTATCTATATAACATTGTACAAGTCTACTTCTTTTTTCTAAGTGAATCCTGTCTTCAAGATCCTTATGCATCATCTCAAAGTGTGTGCCACATAACTTGAGCAAAAAAATCTAAACACCTGGATTAAAGTGTGCATACCTAAGAAATGACCCTATTACTCTCTAAAAAAAAAAAACCTCTTCTGGGTCAGCCAAGTAGCTCAGCAGATTAAAGTGCCTGCAAGCAGATGCAGGGGCCAGAGGTTCAATCCGCCAGCCTGCTGTGCCACCCCTGCCTCCTGTGCATGTTGAGACAGCAATTGATACTGGGCTAGGTGGTGCACGTCTGTAATCCCAGCTCTTGGGAGGCTGTAAACAGGCAGATCACTACAAGTCCAATCGAGTAGTGAAACCCTGAAAACCCTTTAGACTCTTCCCCAAAAATAGAGTATACATTCCTATATCAGGACATCTGGTAAATCTCCCTTTTCATTTTTAGATTTATGTCTGGTGAGAAAAAACTGATAACAAGAAGCATTGTGTATGGCAAGAATCAGTCCCATGTATCTACATCTTTCTTCCCTTCTCCAATTTGAATGCTAGAGCAGCTTTTCAGGATCTTTAGAAATATACTTTCATCACGACACCTGCTGAAATACCTGGAGCTATTGTTAGACCCATTCTCCCCCATTCCAAGTGAGAGACTGATGGTTTCTTTCTTTGCCATGACCTTTTAGTGCTCAATCATTGAAATTTAGAAATGAGATTATCAATAGGAGGTGCACTACCTTCCTATCATCCATCTATCCTAGTGCCTAGAACAGTAGTAAATTTCAGATTACAGAAGCTATGCTTTATTTTCAGCCCCTGGTAGTCTGGTGACTTGAAGTAATTATTAGTTTTCTTTCCTTTAACATTATGGATATACGTGAGTACTGCGCTATCTACATTTCATTTCTTCTCTCTCATACTATGATGATGCTATGTTGGAAGGGCACTAGCAAATGACAAATTTTTATTTTCCAGTAAATAACTCTGAAAGTAATTTTGGAATTACCTGGTTCTTTTTCACTCAGCTTACGGCATAATTTGGTGGCCAAATTTTGCAGGGCAATAGAGAGATTTCTTATATTTTCAGACTTATTTATGTTAGCTACCAGTTGAAGGGAAACATTTCTCTGAAGTTCTTCTTTGACATTTTGCAATGTATTAAATTTTTCTGTTTCTGTCTTCAAAGTGGTATAAACTGCAGACACACAACACACACACACACACACACACACACACACATACAAAGAGAGAGAAATCAGAAATAATTGAATTAAAACATTTACAGAAGTAATATTTAATATACTAATGGTTAAAGGAAAAGTTACATTACAGAAGTAGAGAAAGAGACTAAGTTTACATACTGCTTTATAATATAATCCCTATTTTTACAAAGCTCAAATGCAAAGAATGACCTTTTTTTTTTTTAAAGAATTTTTTTATTTTATTTTTTTTCTTGTTTCAGAACCTTTGTTTGTTTATTCACTCATTTTTATGGCCGGCTCAGCCTGTCCCGAGGGCAGGGCTGGCACAGCATGTGGTGCCGAGGATCGAACCGCAGTCCCTGAAGCCGCCCAAGCCTTCCCAAGCAGGCGCTTTAGACCACTGAGCCATCCTTCCAGGCCAAAAGAATGAACTTTGAATATAAAATCCACAAGATTTGATGGGTAATACCTACAGAGGCTTCCTAGGATGCCTAGCCCGATGAGCAGCAGAAGGCATGCGACAGTCAGCATTAAGGCTGTTGGACGCCACATATGGGAATGAGCAGGACATGCTGTGGAAAGCAAAGTCAGCAAAGAGCATTAGAAATGGAACACAATTTAATTTCATCCACCCGTTCTGTCTTTATTTCCTAATACTATCTTCTAAATTAACCTGTTTTTCTAGAAATTCAAAGACATTTAAAGAAATGTTTTCATAGATTAAACCAAGAACAAGAGAGAAATGGTTGGTTTTGCCTGTGAAATGCTACCCTGAGCCAAAATGTTAACTGGTGGAGTGCCTGCTGAAATGAAGAGGCCTCAGAGCTAAGTGTATGAAAGTCAGGGAAGAAAACCCAATCAA
>PVJA010001311.1:27500-84282 GCA_004027025.1 Myocastor coypus
GCTAAATTTTTACCAAAAATAAGAGGCTGCATTAAAAACTTAAACAGAATGATATCAATTTTATATAATTACAAAGTCACCCATACATCTATGGCTTACCTTTTTTCCCGGATCTGTTAAGCTCCTGGTTATGTTCTGTCTTTCTGGACTCTGAGAATTTTAGATGTGCATAAGTAATTTCTTCAGACATTGGCAAATATGCAAAAAGAAAAGTTCAGCAAGTATTTCTAGGTTTGTTTCTTTGCCAGTTTTTAAAGGTAAAGAGAACTAACTATTCCTATAACAGGCTCTGTAATTTTAATCTCCTTTTTATAGCCTATTGTACTCTTTCCTATGTGTCTGCAAATAAGCCAGTGCCTTCTGTAATACCAGACATACAGGTGTTGCAACAGGAAGCATCTTTCTTCCTCATATGTCTTTCTTTTCCTCATTTCTATATACTTACTAATGACACAAAAAAAAATCACAAGGAAAATGTAGTTCTCAAAACACTAATCCACAGCAGTGGCCTACACTGTATCTGTATCATGACCAAGGTCTGACAGAAGGGATCCCTTACACAGGGCAGAACCAAGGACACACAGGACCCCCAGAGAGAATGAGGCATGCCCTAGCTTGTGTGAGCCTTGGAGGAAACTAGGACCTGGTTTCACTATGCAACAAGAAGTCTGTGCAGAGAGAACTGTGGTTCCAGAACTACATAGAGAGATTTTATGCTTGGCCAGAGGTCTGTGGAGGAAGATTCCATGAACAGCTTTGCAGGGCACACTAAGGATCAGCCTTTCTGCCTCTCTTTAGAGCAGCTCAATCCACTTGAGCCTATTAGCTAACCTACCAAGAAAAAGGAAGGGCCTGGGGCACCCAGGCCAACCAAGTCTTATCATGTGGACTGAAGTTTCCTAGTACTCTTCATCTTGATCAGTATGCAAATGGAAGAATGAGGTAGACAGTGTTTTTGATTAAGTTTTCTCTTATTTTTTTTTTTAGTAGTCTTTCTTTGAAACTCATAATGATATTGCTGCATGTAAGCAATATTCTTTATTAGTTTTCTAAGAGAATGTATAAGTCTTTTTAAAGAATTTAGTTAAAATGCTGCTTTTGGGGCCCAGCAGGACGGCTCAGTGGTCTAAAGTGCCTGCTTGAGGAAGCTTGGGAGGCTTCAGAGACCATGGTTCGATCCCCGGAACCACATGCGGCGCCAGCCCTGCCCTCGGGGTGGGCTGAGCCGGCCATAAAAATGAGTGAATAAATGAACAAAGGTTCTGAAACAAGAAAAAAATAATAAATAAAATTTTAAAAAATTCTTAAAAATAAAATAAAATAAAATGCTGCTTTTGTGATAGTAGGATAGGTAGTAAAAGTAAAACCACTATCTACAATCACTAATAAAAATAAGTAGAAACAATCACTAGTTCAAAGTAACTAGATATTTACACAAACAAAATGAGAAAAATTTTACAACTTTTAAAGAAAGTATGAAAATTAGTCAACACTTCATGACTGAACATTATTAAATTTATGAAAATATTTATGTCAAATTAATTAAGAGTAACAGGTTTTTCTTGATACTTATAAGACTGTTATGTGATATAATTAAACGTAACTAGAAGAGGGAATTTTGAATATTTCCATTATGAAGAAATGAAAAACACCAGAAAGGATAATCTAAATACCTTGATTTGATCATTCCATAAGGTAGAAACCCACTAAAGCATTACCCTGTAGCTTATAACAATGTATATTTATTATCTATCGACTATCAAAATTCATTGAAATAAATTGGACACTTAACGTGTAAATGTCTTATTCTCGCGGGTGTGAGAAACTAAAATTGTAAATAAGAACCAGACTATGTAACAGACATTGTGAAATAGGAAAAATAAGCTCAAATGAGAAGGGGCACAAGGGAGAGGGGAGTGGGAAAATAGCAAAGGTGTCTTGGTTACTTTTCTCTCTTTGCTGAGATAAAATACCTGACACCTGGAGGTTTTAGTCCATATCCGGCAGGCTCCATGGCAGGGTGGTGTGGCGCAGGGGCAACACAGACCAAAGCGTCAGACGATGGCAAAGCAGCCAGAGGAAAGGCTGGAGAAAGCAGGCTGCTTTTTCTCTTGTGTCCTATGAGGGCCTGCAGGTGTAGGGTTCTCAATATCCCCCTCTTGGACAGGCTCAGCATGTTGACAAAGTGGGGCCTCTCGTCCCTTGCTGAGTCACTTAGTTCAACTTCTAAGCTTCTCAGGTTGACTCCATGAACAGCCCCCTGGAGGGGTGAGGGCAGGTCCTTTTCACCTCAGGATGTAAAGCTGGTGAGTTACTTAGTGAAGCTTCAAGTTGACTCTTGAGAAGAAAAAAAATGAGACAAGAAAAATAAAATAGAAATGAAACTTGTAAATAAGAAAAGGGGTGCAAGGGAGGGAAGGGGAATGGGGCAAAGTGAGAATCAAGAAATATCATGAAGAGGTTCAAATTCTATATAATGAATGTGATCATTATGTGTATGTAAACTCCATCATTATAATTAATAATAAAAGTTCTGCTGAAAATGTAGCCATAAAAATATCACCAGCAGAATCTACAGGAAAGAATATTCAGTACATTGGATTATTACTTCATCTTACCATATACTTCTTTCACTTTTATAATTCTTCAAGCCAAGTGCTATTATTACTCTTGTTTTACAGATGGGGAAGTAAACTACAAAGTGGTTAAGATCTTACCAACATCACAGAGGGACAGAGTTGAAATTCAAAGAATGCTGCCTAGGTATTTCAGATTGACAGGCTACAACGGATGAGAACATAGTGTCCGTTATCTGATACCAGGAGTTAGAGTCCAAATTGCAGAAAATGTAAACTGAATGATATATTTCCACTCCTTTATGTCAAAAATATAAATATTCCTTCTGAAGGAACTCGTCTCAGAATTCAGTGCTACAAAAATATGAGCAAAATGGGAACAATTATAGGCCTGCACGTAGGTGGTACATTCTGAGTAAGCAAGAAATATATATCTCCTTATAAAACAGTGACATAAACTTGAAAACACTCTACGATTCCAGAAAGCACGTATATGTGCTTTATAAAAGTAACTGTATGGATGGAATATTTCTTTAGGTTCTGCCTCTCTTGCACCTCATCCGACAGGATCATCAAAGAAAAACCAGAGCCTGTAACACTCAGCTACCTGCGTGAGCATGGGAAGAGCCCATCGGCAGGGTTCAGAGCACAGGGAAACTGGTGAGTCAGGAGCCTTAAATAAAGAACCGCAGTACACACAGAAATTTACTTAATTCTTTCATTCTACTAAAGTCACTCTGAAACTTAGATTTCTCCTCACGCCAATAGTTCGAGCTCTACCCGAGTTTCTTGGTCCCAGTCCCTTTCACAAAACATTCTTAAACTGTGATAAATAACATAACACACAATTTCCTAGCTTAGTCATTTGAAGTGCACAAGTCAGCCAGTGTTCAGTACAAACGTGTTGTTATGCAATCTCCTGACCTCTTCATCTTGCGAAAGTGAAACCCTGTACCCATGAAACAACTCCTCCTCCCCACCCCTCCAGCCCCTAGCAAGTACCAGCCTCTTCCCTGTTTCTGATTTTGATTGCTGTCTCTGCTTCACTTAGATGCAATCACAATGTTATCCTTTGTGACTGGTTCGTTTTATTTATCATAACTGTCATGAAGTTCATACATATACTAGCATGCACCTCAGTATCCCTCCGTTTTTTTTTGTTTGTTTGTTTGTTTGTTTTGTTTGTTTTTTTAACTTTTTGGTATTGGAGATTGAATCAAGAGTCTTCTCACCAAAGCACAACCCCAGCACTTTTTACATTTGGGGGATGTTTTTTGCTTTCTGATATTTTTGTTGTTGCTGTTTGTTTTTATTTATTTTTGTTTTCTTGAAACAGGATCTCTCTAAGTTACTAATTTAGTAACTTGAGATCAGGCTGACCTCAAATTTATGATCCCCGTGCTTTAGCCTCCCAGAATTCTGGGATTACAAGTGTGCAAGCTGGGCCCTTTCCTCTTCTAAAAGCTAAATTAGTTCCCTTATATTTATGTATATGTAGCTCATCTGTTTTTCCTATGATGGGCGTGGGCTGCATCAACCTGCTGTCTTTTGAACGATGATGCTTCTGGGAACACAGAAGTGCAAACGTTGCTTGGGTGCCCCTGTTTTCAATGCTTTTAGCTACGGGCCAGCAAGTGAGATTTCTTTAATTTATTTATTTATTTATTTATTTATTTATTTTTCTTGCTTCAGAACCTTTATTTGTTTATTCAATCATTTTTATGGCCTGCTCAGCCTGCCCTCAGGGCAGGGCTGACGCAGCATGTGGTGCCAGGGATTGAACTGCGGTCTCTGAAGCCACCCAAGCTTTCCCAAGCAGGGGCTTTAGACCACTGAGCCATCCCACCGGGCCCCAGCAAGTGAGATTTCTGAATCACACTATAATTCAGTGTTTAATGTTCTTGGGAGCTGTGATGTGGTGTTGGTACATGAGAGGCGAACCACGTCACGCTCTCGATAAAAACTAATGAAGTTTCCAATATAGCCACATCCTACTGATTTTTGTTCTTGAAAGAAGCTATGACAACAGTGTGGCAGAGCAGTTTTGATTGAATTTCTCAATTGATTTATAGTATTGAGCACTTCTCTGTTTTCTAATTAGCAATTTAGTTTTGTCCTGTGAAGAAATGTCATTTGAGTTTTTGTCTAGTTTTTCATCATGTTGTTTTATGGTTTGTGTACCAGAGAATGCTTTACTCTGAATTTTAATCCCTCATGATATTAAAATATTTCCCATTCTGGAGGATGCATCTTAGTCTGCCATTTATGTCCATTGATGCATAGAAATGTTCAATTTTGTGTAGCTCAGCTCATCTATTCTTACATTTACTATCCAAGACATCATGCCAATTCTATGTAATGAGCCCTTTCTCTTAAGAATCCTGTAATGTTAGCTTTCATACTTGGATCTTTCTCTATTTTGAGGTCATCGGTGCCTACAGCATTGGAAGGAAACTGTCCCACTTCACATGCTGCCCAGGTACCCCAGAAGCACCTGTCAGCTCTTCCTTCCTTAGTGGAACGGTGCTGGCACTCAGGTTTTTAATCATTTGCTCACACGTGATAGGGTTTATTTCCAGGTTCTGTACTTTATTTTCCTGACCTGTAAGTCTGTCTTTACTATCTCATTGTTTTAGTACAAACCTATAATAACTATTGAAATTAGGAAGTTTGAGAGCTCTGAATTGTCTCTTTTTTCCTAGTTGGCTTTGGTTATACAGAGGCCTTTAAAATTCAATATAAATTTTAGCACAGATTTTTATTTCATTTACTTTTTTATGTATTTACTACAGGGTCTACAGGGTCCACAGGGTCTCACTATGTAGATCAGACTCGTAGTGATCCTCCTGTTTTCAGCCTCCCAAGCGCTGAGATCACAGATGCACACCACCACGCCCAGTCTCAATCCCAGTCTCAGTGCACCCTGGGGACAGGGGCAGGCACACCACACCATGGATCAAATCCATGCAAATGTTTACATTATTGAAAAGGAAAGAAAGAAACAACCACTGGGATTAAGACACATATTGTGTGTTAGTCACCTTTCTCTTGCTGTGATAAAATGCCTGAGAGAATATTTTAAAAAGAAGAAGGATGTATTGCGGCTCCCAGCTATATGGACTCCATGCTTAGTTCCCTTACTCTCAGGCCTGTGGTGAGACAGCACAGCAAGGTGATAGAAGCATTTGGGACAGGGTTCTCACCTCAGGGCAGTCAGAAATCAAGCAAGGAGAGTGTGGATGGGCCTGAGACAATGTATTGGGGCAGGGGGTGATAAAATGATAATAAAGATTCAAATGCAGCCGTAGACCTAGAAATACAAGAGCTGGAATTAAGAACGCAAAGGATGAATGTAACAGTACGCCAAGAGCTCACACCATGGCCATCACGCTGTGGAGGATCTGGAAAAAATAAAGTACAGTAAGCCAAAAGATCAGCAGGGAGGAGCCCTTACAGGAGACATGATGAAAAGCCCTAATTCTCCTTTATAGTAAGTCCTAGAGGCCCAGTGTCCCAATAACAACACTAAAAGTAGAAATCAGAAAAGCTGCAGCTACTGAGGAGGACATTAGTCTATCTGTGGTGATTTGCTCCTGGATAAGAAAGTAGCACACATCTGTGCAGGCTGGAACCAGGAGAGAAGAGAGAAACCGGGGTGGGAGAGACTCCCTTCCAGGAATACCCCAGGGCGTTCCTCCTCTGCCAGGACTCACCTCCTAATAGCACACAGCCAGGAGCTCCTCACTGAGTCACTTGCTGTGAGGACAGGACTCCTGTGACCCACTCTCCTTCCTGAAGCCATACCACCTCTGGACACACGAGGTTCTGCAGAGACATTCCAGAGCTAAGGTTAGCACCAGTGACAGCACTGTCATGGCTTCTCGGACAGAAGATCAAAGGGCCTTGCTGTGATTTAGATGTGTCTCATAGCCCAGAGCTTCAGTGGTGGAAGCTTGGTCCCCAGGAAGGCAATTTCAAGGATGTTAGAAGTTTAAGGATGAGGCCTGGTTAGCCCATTGTGGGTGCTGTCCTCAGAAAGGATTAATGTACTTCTCTTGGGGTCCTACTTAGTTCCCATCAGTGAGTTGTTAAAAAAAAAAAAAGTGACCTGGACCCCTGAGTCAATTTCCAAGTTCCTATTTCTCCATGAGGCAGAGTTGTGTAAATGTAAATCTCCCTCCTTTACACATACCTACCGCAAAGACTTCCCCACGAACTGAGCAGATGGAGCTGCCTGATGTTAAACTTACTGTCCCAAAACATTAGGTTGAACACATCCCTTTTGTTTTGTAAGTTCTTAGCAATAGGTATTCTGTTGTAGCCACAGAAGGCACACCCAGACAGACAGACCTCAAGAAGACTATTAGCAGAAAGTCGGTGGGTTCCAACAAGGTGTATCACGTCTTGTGGGGGTGAGAACAGTGTGATAAGAAAATAAAGGAAAAATGAAGTTATCAGTGGCAACAAAACCGCTGGACATTGCTAACATCCTTTGGATGTTGGATTTTGTCAAAAGCATTTTGTGCGTCTATTGATTTTTGTCCATGGCTCTGCTTATGCAGTGTATTATATTTCCTGATTTATACATATGAAATCATACTTGCATCCCTGGGATCAAGTTGCACACATGATCTTTTTGATGATCTACTGCATTCTGTTTACCAGTATCTTTCTCTGGACTTTTGTATCTAACGTTACCAAAAGATTAAATAATAGTACTGTTTCCCATTGTTTTGTTTTAGTTGGGTCCATTTTTGGTTTTGGAACCAGCATAAGGCTGGTTTCCAGAAATGGCCTTGAGAGTACTTATTTCCTATGTCATTAAAGAATTTTCTGCAGTATTGGTATTAAATCTTCCTTGACTATCTCATAGAATTCAGACATAAATTTATCCACTCCTGGATAAATTTCTTAGTAGTTTTCTCTTTTATAACTGCCTCAACTTTGTTGCCTGTTATTGCACTATTCGGGGTTTTTAGACCTTCTTGGTTCATGTGGGTCCTGGATGTTCTGGGCTGACTGTAAGGGAAAGACCTTGTTGCCAATGGAGATCATGTTGGTTAAAGTCTGCTTTCAGCGCTGCGCTCTCAGCATGACTGCAGGCAGGCTTGGGCCTCTAGCTCATTATCCAACCATTTCCATTAATTTTAGCAGGAAGAATGCAGTTCTAGTTAACCCAGAACCCAGTTCTTCAAAAATGAACCATTGTATTTTGGATGTCAAAAGGCAAATCAAATAATGGTAAAAATTTATTAATAGCAACAACCAGGACCCCTAGTAAAAGTAAAAAAAAAAAAAAAAAAATGGCAACGATATACTGAATCAAACATAACTTGGATATTGACATAAGAACTAATAAAAGCTCTCACTATACCATGCTTTACCACAGAAGGGAGATTTAACATAATAAAATCATAAATACAAACCAAATATTGGCTTACAGTATTAACTTATTACATCTATCCTATTTATTAACTTATTTAATGTTTATGTATATGGTACAGGGTCTCACAATGCAACCTGGAGTCATAGTGATCCTCCTGTTTTCAGCCTCCCCAGTGCTGGGACTACAGTCACACACCACCATTCCTGGTCTCTGTGGCCCACTCAGTGCACCCAGGGATGGGGCCAGGGCCGCATGTGGGGCGGGGGATCAAGCCCTGGTCCCTGTGCTGCCCTATCTTATCATTAAAATTAGAAAATAACTTAATGATACTATCATAGTTAAATAAATGATGAAAAAACAATTGAAGCATACTAGTAAAGATGGAAAGGTACAGAACAGGAAGTTGAAAGAAATAAAATTCAATAAATGAAGAATGATGCAAAAGGAGGGCCAGCGAGATAGCTCAGTGGTCTAAAGCACTGCTTAGGCAACTGCAGGGACCGTAGTTTGATCCCCAGCACCACATACTGCACCAGCCCCACCTCCAGGGCAGGCTGAGCCAGCCATAATACAGATAAACAAAGTAAAACTAAAATTAAAAAGCAAAAGAGGAGAGAAAAGTTAGATAAAGGAGTCTAGGGCCAGCCAAATAGCTCAGTGGATTAAAGTACCTGCAAGCAGGCGCAGAGGCCTGGGGTTCAATCCCTGGGTCTGCTATGCCAGCCCTGCCTCTAGGACACACTGACAGGCAATTAACACTGGGCATGGTGGCGCATGCCCGTAATCACAGCAGAGTCTGGTGTAGTAGTAAGACCCTGCACACCCTGTAGACCCTTCCCAAACCCTGGTCCTGGGGAGACTGTGCTTTGCTGATAGTCTCTGCTCCACCAACATTTCCTCCCCATAATTATTTTTAAAGTATTGAGCAATTCAGTTATACTAAATTGATATCAGTCAAAAAATAACAGAAAATGAAAAACAGACCATAAGTAAGGAAAATTAATTTATTATGCCTATGAAGTCATATCCAAAGTAAACAGGGAATTTCTAAAAATAAGTAATAAAATGGCCATCTTTTTCTAGCTGGAAGCTGAATCTCAGAATCTGTTCCATATATCTATAGCCCAGGTAGTCCTAAAGGACTTTAGCAGCAGGCAAGAGATTTCTTACCATCTAATCTTCTGCTTTCTGTCTTTTTTTTGAGACGGGTTTTTATTTTGTTTAGTGTATCCTCATTCCTCAGCTTCCTGAGCTCTAGAATTTCAAGCACACAATAGTATATTCCTCTTTTGAGTCTTCAATTCAAAGATTTCTCACACTCCTCATTTCTCAAAGGGCAGGTTGTCTTTTTCTGAGTTGCTTTTTCCAAGGGCTGTTGGCTCATTACACTGAAGACCAAGGGAAGCAGTAGTACTGTTTTGGAACCCTGAAGGGAAAGAACGTTTGGGTTTTCTGTGCTTATAGCTGTGTTAATAGTTTCAGATCTGTGTTCACATGTAGATAATGTAAGACAATTGCCCAAACTGAGACAGCTGGTGTCACACAGCAGCAAATAAAATCTTTCAGAACCTTAGCATGGGAAAAATGTCTGTTTGCAGAGGCTGGGTGAGCCTATGAAGTGGCAGGTGCTGACTCAGTGGGGGACAGGTTTGGGGTGAGATTGGGATGTGGGGTGCCCTGAGCTGCCAGGTGGACAGAGGGTAACCTAAAGAGTCTGGGCCACCCCAACCCAGACAGATGTCACCAAGGTGGCTTAGTGGGGAACTTTAAAAAGCCTTTAGTCTTCTTTCCTTCCAGTGACAGAGGGTTGGCAAGGACTCTGTGACTGACATCCAGCCAACTGAGGAAGGTCTGCTGCTTCAGGATGAAGTTATGCTGGGTGCTGGACTTCATGGCATAGAAGACATTGCTGTCTTCAGGGATCTTCATTCCTGTGGGGTTGGGCAGAGAGGTGGTCAGCGGTGCTCACAGGGGACCCTTCCAGACACCACACCCTGGTGATTCTCCTCCAGGAACCACTGAGATCCCTTGCGACATAATTCTAGGGATGGTGGCTGTTCCTACTGACAGCTGGTCTGATGACTGTTGTGGGCGTCCAGCTCACTGGAAAGAAAACAGCACTGACGACATCCATGCAGACCTAGGCTGCACTTTTCCATAAGTGCGGGAACCCACTGGCCACTGTGATCTCCTTCCAGGCCCATGGGGGCCTGGAAACCTGCCCAGGGTCTCTGTGCCTACGCTTGGTCCAAGTTCTGTCCCCCTCCCAGTATCAATGCACTGAAGTGGCTTCCAAAACAGGTACCTCTGCTGTCACACACCGATTTCACACACAACACATTAACCCATGGCAGCCCTGATTCCTCCAGAAGAGTGTTTGCCTTAGCACATGGCCACCCTGCCCCACAGGATATGCCTTGGCTCTTCTCTTCTCATGGAGGAAACTTTGCCCCACCAGTTCACACCCAGCAGGGGACACAGAAGCAGAGTGGACCAGGAGTTTCCCAGGAGAGTGATGGATTAACGGGGCATCAGGGCTGTCCCAGAAGGTGGCTCTGGGTATGCTGCCTGCTGACTTCTGCTGGCTTGTTTTCCAGAGCCAAGAGCTATGGCCTGTGGCTGGGGGCAGTGCTAGCCCTGTTACCCCACCATCATCCTGGCCACACTCTGACTTACTCTCATTGTCGGAAACAACCTGCAGAAGCTCATAGTATTTGGGGTCATCATCTATGAAATGCTTCTCCAGGGCCTTCTGGATGATGGTGGAAGTCAGGTCATTGCAGGTCACCTGGGTGAAGGCAGAGACAGTCCCTCAACACAGTAGCAAGGGCTCTGGCTGGGTTAGGGACCCCTTCACCTTCTCCCGCCCCCCAGGGGCAGCCTCCATGGAATGAGCAGGGTCCCGCCCCACACATCCTTAGCCCCTTTGCCTATAAAAGCCCACCCTGATGCCAAGGGAGGAGCTTCCCCATGGCAGGCCTGACCCACATTGCAGACTGCACTGCTGAGTGGCTCAGACTAAACCCCTGGATGCCTGTACCCTAAGGGCCAGAGTACAGATGCAGCCACCTGACCTGTGTGGGCAGGGCCACATTTGCCAACAGCTCCACATCAGCCAGAGAACAGTCTGCAGGAGCAGAGCCCCGCCCCGCACTCTCACACGTGCTGTGAGCAGCAGCTTGTGCTGGCTCTGTGTTCAAGTAATGCCCAGGCAGACACTGCTGGCCACTTCCAAGGCCACCAGGCAGCTAAGGCCCAGCTCCCTCTCCTGAGCAGCAGCCTCCTGAGGAGCCCCCCTTCTTTTCTGGCAGTGGCCCCTCCCTGACAGAGTGCCCCCAAGTCACTGTTGCCCTGCATGGCTCCAGCCCCCTGCAGCTCTACATCCTCTGTGAGAAAATCAGAGTCCTCCAGCACAGCGGGGCCCTGAGACCTCATCCTCTCAGCTCCTGCTTCCTGAGCCCAGCTCTTGGCCCATTCCCGTCCGTGGCCCAAGACCCCTGGGGTCAGGTGAGCAGCTCTCCTCTGTGTTCTCAGCTCAGACCCACAGCACTGACCACTGACTGCTTCCTGTCTGTCTGTCCTGACCCACTAGAAGGGCACCTCTGGGAAGGCAGAAGCACGTGTGGTACTCAGTGTGCAAGAGCCCCTGGCTCGGTGCTGCCCTCAGGGGAAACCCCTACTGCCCACTCACCAAGATGCTCTTATATGTGTTCCCGTTGTCCTCCTCCACACTGACCCTAATGATGCAGCAGTCACCCAGTTGCTGGTGGTACAGCGGCTGTAGTTGGGGGGCCAGCTCCTTGATCTGCGGAAGCCAAAACTATCAGCAGAGACAATGACCCTTGAGGGCCCCCCAGAATGGCAGCCAGCTCTGGGGCTTCTAGAAGCACTGCTCAGGACCCTGAGCTCTTTAGATTCCAGGTGGAGGGGGTCCCAGGGCTAGGAAGGAGAACAGGGCCATAATGAGCAGTAGCCTGGTGTTTCTGGCCATCAGAGGACCCTGGGTGCCTCCTGTAACAAAAGCCAACCTTGTCAGTCCAGAGCTGCTTTACCTGGGCCCTGTCTGGAGCTGTTGTAGTACATTCCCAAGGAAAGAGTGGGTGTGACACTCAGGGGACCGAGGTGCCGACGGTGAGACCCAGCTGCTCCCTGGTCTCCTTGTCTCCCTGAGAGGAGATGGAGCCCAGGGCAGGATGGAGCCCAGAGCTCAGGGCTAGAGCTTGGAAGCTGGGTCTATGAGTGTAGGCACATGGAAATCCTGGGTGCTGCTCTAGCCACCAAGGTCACTCTGGGTAGGAGTGACCCACGATAGCATGACAGCACGCATGGAAGGTGGCATTTTGTCTACTATTTTCACACAGGACTGCTTGGGCCAGGCACACCTCTCCATCTGTTTCCATGCTCACACGCACAGTTGCTACCACTGGGGGCTTCATCGGGTGTGGTCTGTACCCTCTGGGTGCCTGACGAGTGCTGAGGCTGCTCAGGTGCCGTAGGACGCACAGGGGTCCCAGAAACACTGCGCTGAGCACTATGCCCCAGGGAGCCTGTCAGGCCTGCTCCTTGCATCTCCGTGGCCACCGTAGGGGAGGCCAAGACAGCTCCAAGTCTGTTGCCCAGAGGGGAGCAGGGACCTCAGGGCTCCGAAATGTGCCTGGTCACACGGTGTGCAGTGGTAAAGCAGGATGTGCACAGGAGCGCAGGCTCTGCAGCAGGCAAGCAGGTCTGGATGGCAGATGCCTGAAGGAAGCCTGCGGGGCCTCGCCACTCCTGCACCCCTCGGCATGAACTGCGCTGTCACCAGGTCAGGTGGGGACAGCCCAGGAAGCAGGGCCTCTGCCTCTACTCACCGTGCTTGCTCTGGCCTTCGATGAAGGCGTAGGTGGCTCTGCCGGCGCCAGTGGCTCTGGGGCTGAGGGCAGCTCCAGAGTGTCTGACACAGTTGACTCCTCCGGAAGTGATGACGGAGCTGCAGGGAAGAACGTCACCGCCCGCTCTGAGCCATTCCCTGCCTGCCAAAGAGTTCTTGGGCCCTGACCCCAACACAGAATTATGGCTCAGTCACCGCCTAAGGAATCAGGCAGGAGCCTCGTCCATGTGGGCCCAACTCAGACCTTGCTCATGTGCGCTGATGTCCTCACCCCGGGCTTCCTCACCCTCAGATTCATCCTCTGGGGGGACGGGGTTCTGCAGCTGGGCCAGCAGAAGGTGGGCGCGGCGCTCCAGGTGTGAGCCGGGGAAGCGTGATTGCACGTACGCCACCAGCTGCTTCAGGCATGGGAAGTCTGGAGGCTCCCGGAAGTGCTGGTGGTAGGTGTCCAGCCAGGTGCCCAGGATGGTGCAGATGGCGCTGGGTAGGCAGGCAGGAGCAGTGCTGGGACCCTGCTTCCCCTTCCTTGTGACCCTCGATCCCAGCCCCGCAGCAGGAATCACAAATGTGGGAGCCAGAGCTTGCCCCACCCTCCCACATTGCAGACCCCACTCAGGTACAGGAGCTCCCATCTTGACTAACGCCCACTCACTTTCTGAGTTGACCCTGACGTTCGCCACCTCTGCCAAAGCAGGCGAGCAGGTGGCCGTGTCGGCAGGAGTTCATGAGAACATCACATCTGTCACCAGCATGAAAAAAGAGGAATTCCATGGTTCAAATATTTTCATGTAGGGAAAAGTGGCCCCTCTTAACTCCCTCAGGCAAGGGTCTCCTCCTCTCTGCTCTGACGAATGGACACCATAAGCACATGCTGCCCCAAAGTCAGGAGCCAGCTTCAGCGCTGGCCGGGAGTGATGAGAAAGCCCCGAGATGTGTGCTGCTCCTCGCTACCCCTGCCCCCTTTACTGCAAAACACTCTCGCACACCTGGGCACTGTGATTTCAGGCAGAAGACCCCTCCATCACCTGGAGGCTGCCTTTGAATAAGGCCTTTCTCCTCAACAAGAAGTGTCCTACTTGGACTCAGTCCACACGAGCAAATGGACCTGAACACGTGGTCTTGAGTGCCAGGTTATATAAGGACTCTCCCTCCCCTGACTTCCTGTGTCACTGAGGTAGAAATGGAGCCCAGGAAGGAAGGGACTCATCCGCCCTTTTCCTGGACTGTGAGCAAGGCCCAGCAGTGAGCCTGCCTTCAGCACGCACTTTGTGTCTATGTGTGCAGTGAATGAACCCAGTCAGCTTCCTTCTGGATCCCAGGGGGACCTGTGCTCCTCACACCACCCCAGGCTTCCTGCTCTGGCTACATCAGGGTACAGATCTCCCAGATACCATGCCGTGCCTCCTTTACAGATGGGGAGCCTGCATTCCCTGGGTGTGTGAAGGCCGCATGTGGGAGACCCAGGGCAGGTGTTTTCAGGACTCAGATTCCTTGGGCCTGATAATGCCAAAGGTCTTCTCTGAGCATCCCATCTTCTGCACAGCAGGCTGTGCATGGGATTCTGAAGACCCAGGCAGAAAGTGATGCCTCCACTGCCCGCTACGAGGGAGGTATGCACCTTTTCAGCAGCAGCTCCAGCACCTGCTGTGTGGTGCCAACTGAATGGTAGCTTTGGAAAAACCTGTGGAGGAAACAAGTGTCCCCACGAAGCACAGAAGGCACCAGGTCATTCACCATGCTCTTGCGTGCATCCTCCAAGAGGATTTCCAAACAACCACGCACCTCCAGGTGCTGGCTTGATGCATTTTCTCTCTGGGGGTGGGGTTTAGAGAAGAACAGAGGTTCAGACATGGAAACAGCAGCTCTGTTAGTCAATTATTTTATCAGTGAGAGAAAATATCCAACACCTGCAACTTAATGGCTCATGGTCACGGAGTGTTCAGTTCACTGAGAGGGCCTCCAACATGGAAGTGGCATGGTGGAGGCCATGGTGCTGGGAGGCTGCTCAACCCATAGCCACCATGCCAAATGAGAAGGGAGAGCACAGGGGCAAGAAGTCAACCTTCAGGGACCAAACAAGAAAGACTGCCACTTTAACAACTGGTGCTGGAAAAACTGGCTCTCAGCATGCCAAAAATTAAAGACAGGCCTAGGTCTATCACCATGCACTAAACTAAAGACAAAATGGATTAAAGATCTAAACATTAAAACTGAAGCACCAAATCTCCTGAAAGAGAAAGTAGGTGGAAATCTTGAAGACACAGAGGTAGGCAGGAAGTTCTTAAGTAAAAATCGAAGTGAGTAGGAAAGACTTCAAAGAATCAACAAGTGGGACCTCCTCTTATTGAGAATTTTCTGCACATCAAAAGAAATCACCAGCAAAATGAAAAGACAACCCACAAATGTGGAAAAAAATCTTGACCAATAATCACTCAGACAAAGATCTTCTATCTAGAATATATAAAGAATTTTTTAAAAAATTAGGGCTCCAAAATTTAAAGACCCAATCCAAAAATGAGCATGTGAGATGAATTCACATTTCTCAGAGGAAGAAATACAAGAGGCAAATATCTGAAAAAAAAAAAATACTCCACATCACTAGCCATTCAAGAAATGCAAATTAAAACAACATTGAGATGTCATCTCACCTCAGAAAGAATGGCTATCATAAAGAAATCAACTAATAATAAATACTGGAGAGGCTTTGAGGAAAAAGGAATGCTTTTCCACTGCTGGTAGGAATGTAGACTGGTACCGCCACTATGGAAATCAGTGTGGAGACTCCTCAAAAACTTGGAGTAGAAATTCCATTTAATCCAGCTACCCCACTTCTGGGAATTTTCCCAGAAGAACTGAAAATAATATACCACAATGATATCTGTGCACCCATGTTATAGCAGCACAATTTGTGATGTCCAAATCTTGGAAGCAACCAAAATGCCCCACAGTCAACGAACATATGTGATGTTTTTATACAATGGAGTATTACTCAGCTGTAAAGAAAGATAAGCTCAAAACCTTCATGTGTACGTGGATGCAACTCCAGGCTGTACTCATAAGTGAAATAAGCCAGACCCACAGGTGTAACTATCATATTGTCTTCCTAATGTAAGAACCCAGAAGAAGAAATGAAACCAGAAAGGTATAACATATAGTAAAACAGAAAGAAACAGCACTTAAAAATTAAACAATTAAGAGGAGAGAAAAGAGAATAGATAAGAAAAAAAAGGTAAGGGAAACCCATACCAGTATATATCTAGAATCGCTGAGGTGATTATACTAAAAATCTCCATCATTTTTAAATAGCAGTTAATGTGTAGAATTTTCACCTTGGCTGTACGCTGATACTTATAATCTAAGCAACTACACTGAAGACAGCACTGTGTAATACAAAAACCACACTTTCATACTTGTCATCTTGGTCCCCTAAATGTGCACAGTTTTTAATGTCCTATTGATTATTACTATAGTGTCTTTAAAATGAATTTTTAAAGTTAAAAAAAAAGAGGAGAACAAAAATTAAAGGTTTCTTGAAGGCAGGCAGCAATATGTAACCATGTGTCCAATCTTACATAACTGTGTCTGTTAATCTGAGCAACAGATTTGGCAATAAAAATAGATAATGTATCAACTATTGTAATCAGCTAATCTTGGTTTGAAAATCTGTAACATATATTGTTGTATGTTACCCTGTGTCTATCTTTGTTTCTGGTTTTTGTTCTTGTTTTGGCTTTTGCTTTTCAAAATAAAATAAAATTTTAAAAAAATGAGTACAACCTTGTAGGTGACATGCCCAGGGACCCAGCTCTTCCAACCAGGCCTCCATTCCAAGGACCTGCAGGTATGAACTCATCTAACGAGAATAGCACCTGAAAGACCTGACCTCATTCCAAGCCCCACCTTGAACACCTGAGACCATGGTGGGGGCTCATTTTAGATGTCAACAGAGCCTTAGCAAACTGCTGAACTGCTGTGCCACACAACAAAGTACCTACGACATGGAGAGTTTCCAGTACTCACACGTGGAGATGGGCACATAGTGACACACACTCACACCAGGAAGGGGCTAAGCACAAACAAGGCGGGGTCAAGTGATGGGCTGGGGTGTGTGGATCTGGCGTCGGTGTCTCTGTGTTACCTTTTGATTCTGTGAAAATGGCCACAGGCGACCAGGGTGATAGGAAAGCACCGATCTCCTAGTGTGGCCGAGGCCTCCATTGTGAGATTTCCTAAGGCCTGGGTCTCGGGAAGTCAGGAGACAGGACCTAAACATCCTGTTATGGCCAGGGTCAATGGACCAGTGGGCTTGCTACAGTTGGCTGTTGGGTATGGGTGCCCGGCAACAGAGTTCTGAGCTCGGCTTCATCACTCAGGAAGTGAGGTCACCTCTTGGGGTCACCCCAACTGATTGATTCCTCAGGCAGGATTTCTCCAAAGTCTCCCCAGGGCTGTTCACTCTTCCCTCCCACACACTCTGCACAATAATATCACACACAATAATATCGAAACACCCCACCTGACCCCACTGTATCCAAATAGACTGGGTTAAACAAGACAAAAGGTAGACCTATGGTCAACCCAGCCCCTCCTATTTAGGGTGAGTTGAACAGGTCAGAGATTCAGGCAAGAGTGTTGAGTTAGGCTTAAGACATTGTTTTCGTGTTCTGGTTAGGATCTAGGGTTAAGGTTAGGGTTAGGAATTAGAGATTAAGAGTTAACAGAGTACTGTTTTCATCTCTCCCTGATGCTGAGACCCCATATCAGGCTGCGCCCCACACACTTCTCCTTTAACAGTTAAGTCTCTGTCTCCCCATAGGAAAAGACCTCAGGCAGAGGTGCCCTCCTTGGCCTACCTGAGCTTACATGGTATCTGACCACCTTCCACGCAGACGCCGGCTTCTTGTCTCTCAGTCGCCCCACTCTGCCCTGTGTACAGCCTCCTCCACCCTCTTATCTCCAGTGCTCTGTGCCAGGACAGTCCCACGAGCAGACACTGCTCAAGCGCAAGCTCTGGCTCTCCACCTCACACCGCGCTCCTATCCCTATGATGATGACATTTTCCTCGCTCTGCCTGGGCTCCATCGTCCTGCCAGCCTGCATGGCCACCCTGCTCTCTGCTGACCTCCGGCATCCTGAGCCAGGCCAGGGCTGTTTCCCATGAGGCCCCCTCACAGACAAGTGCCTTGCTGTCTCATCCAACCAAGAGCTTTACTTAGGACTGAGTATGTGCAAGAAAGGGACAGGAGCAGAAGCATAAGGAGGATAAGGCAGTTGCACGTTCTCTGCAGTTCACTGTGGGGCCAAACCTGTGGCTGCGCAAGGACAGATGTACATGTTCCTCCCTCCTGGCGGTAATGGGCGCCCACTCAGACACTGCAACCTGTGCAGCCACAAGGAGCAGGGAGAGTGTATTTCTATGGTTCTCTCTCTCTCTGTATATCCTGAGGACCATTATGGGTGGATCATGTTGTGGGCCACATGAACCTAAAATCCAAGTGGCTATGACAACAGCACTTTTACTGCTTAGTCACATTACCTGGGGACTTAGGATCTGCTTCAGGGTGACTGTGAGCTACTCAAGTATGCACAAAGTGTCTTCTCGCTCTGGCTCCAGGATCACAAGGTGGCCCCTTGTAAGCTGAGCCATGCAATAGATTTACTACTTGGGTACAGTTGTGCCTTATTGATTTTATTGGCCAATGGAAGTCACCAGGGCACGCCTGTGACTGAGATAGAAATACACGAGACCTACAAGAATGTGTGTCAAGGTGTCAAAGTTTATTCCTTTAGAAAAGAAGAGGCAGCACGTGGGAATGGTCACACGGTCCTCCCCAGTGTCTGCCTTATTTAGCGTGCGCGTCTCTTAGCACTGACCTTTACAATGGGACACAAGTACTGCAGGTGGTGAAAACAAACTCTTCTAGCAAAAACGAAACGCTGAAGCTTCGGCTTAGAGCCTCTTCCCATCAGCTCTCCTTCTGCCCTTCTCGCTGCTCCCTGAGAGCACTGCACAGGGGCTGCACAGGGGCTGGACCAAAGGAAGGGCCGCCGTGGTGATCTGCCCTCACCTAGAGACCTGGCCCGCAAGGGCTTGGTGCCGCAGCCATGGTAGTACTTAAGCGGTAGCAATCCCACGAAAGGAAAATATGTGCTAAAATGTTCATTACAGTTTAGAACGAGATTGAAAGTGACCATTTTACTTTGACAAATTACTTAAGACTGGAAACTTACTAAATGTTGTTATTCTTTTCTTTTTTTAATGAAAGAAGGCAAGCACTCCAGTTTCACCCAGTGCTTCCATGATGTGAATACTGGAATCTCAAGCAGATGAGTAGATGTCAAAGCGCATGAATGGAAATGCGCATCGCATCTGTGCTTTCCAGGTCTAGGTGATATCCTAACCAAAGACACCTGGACGAAGAGCATTTTTTGAAAACAGAATTTAGAAATAAATGTTTCCTTATGTTGCATCTTTTTTCTTTTGTCAAAATGATGCAAGGTTGTAGTTTAACCAGTTTTTGCTCTCAAATCTTTGAAATGGAGGGTTTTATATGGACCATGCCACTCACCATACCCAAAAGCAGTTCGGAGTGTCTCCAGGACCTAAGTGTTAGATTCAGAGCTGTGAAGCTATGACATTGTAAGCAATGATTTCATACGACCTTCAGAGCACAAGCAACAGAAGCACAGAGCTGAGATTACCTCATGAAAGAGGCTTCTTGATAGCAAAGGAACACACAACCCAGAGACAACCAACGGTTTGGGAGAAAATATTTGCCAACTAATTTCACAAGGGATCAATATCCATTATACTGAAAGAACACAAAATCAACAATGAATCACAATTCAATTAAAATAAGTAAATTATCAAAATAGATGTTTCCTTTAAAAACAATGTAAGTGGTCAACATATATATGAAAAATTGCTCAACACCAACAATCACAAAAATGTAAATCAAAACCACATTAAATACAACCCCTCTTCTCTCTCTCTCTCTCTCTCTGCCTGATCCCTTCATTTTTGTGTATTTACACACTGACCTCTAGGGTGAACTGCTCCTCGTTCCATGTGCCCTACAAACTGACAAATTTGCACATTTGGGGAAGCAAAAGTTTGAGCCACAAGTAACAGACCAGCAAGTTTACAGCAGAGCTGAAATGATCTCTATCATGTTTTGAGGGGAGTTAATCAGCTGGGAGGAGTTGGAGTCTGAAGATTCCACGAATGCTGGGGATTCTTCTTGGTATCCACATAAATATTATTTTTCAAAAAAGGAAAGAGTATGAGCTTCAAACCTAACCCCTGTTAGTTGACCTTAGGGACTGTGATCTTGAACATCAACCACAGTAATAGGACCTCTCACCCTGCTGGTTTGTTGCTGGGGAGAGCTGGCCTGCACCTATTGCTGTCCTGAGCGTATGGACCCCAGCAGGCTGCTGCTGTGCTGCTTACGACCTTCCTGCCCCATCCAGCCCCTAGTCACCCTGAGCTCCCTCTGTGAGCATGGACCCCTTGGCCACACTATTGCACTGATCCTGGTCTGCTGATGTGAGTCTTCACTGCAGAACAAAGCCTTGGACGTGTCTTCTCCCTCTAAAGCACTTCATGTTTCTGTCATCATTCCTCACTCCCTTTCTACCCTGCAGAGGGACTGGTTGTCCTTTAGGCTAGGGCCCTTTTCATTCAGGCTCTTATTAGTTCTTAGAGACTGTATCCTCTTAATTACTAGTTTTCTTCCCTCTGGGCTGGCCAAAGAGCTCAGTGGATTAAAACACCTGCAAGCAGGTGCAGGGTCCAGGGGTTCGATTACTGCTCCTACTATACTGGCCCTGTCCATGGGGGCTCACTGAGATGGCAATTCAGACTGGGAGTGATGGTACACGTATGTAATCCCAGCTCTCAGGAGGCTGTAAACAGGTGGATCACTATGAGTCCAGTCTAGTAGTGAGACCCCGGACACCCTGCAGACCCTTCCCTAAAATGCAGAATAAAATAAAATAAAATCTTCCCTCTGCTCCTGATACTAGCGGTGGAACCCAGAGCATTCATATTGAGTTACATGGACAGCACTTTTTATTTTGAGAGAAATTCTTACTGAGTGGTTAAATTGTTCATATTGAGCTTGAGTTTATGATTCTCTTGCCTCAGCCTAATAGAGTTGCTGGCTTAAGCTGACAAACTGAGTTCCATTAACACTAACTTTGCCAAGAGTTGTGACACAAACCTGCAATCCTAGAACTTGGGAGGCTGAGGAAGCTGTATTCCTGTGAGCTCAAGGCCAGCTTGGGACTTTATATTGGGACTTTAAGGCCAGCCTCAAAGACATGAAAATGTCTCAAAAGCTAACAAACAGAAACACTAATTTTCTGCAACCTATCTGATCCTTCCATTTTTACATAAAAACTAAGGATATTAAGATAAGCTGTACAAAGGCATTCTTCTACCAATGGATACCTAGAAATCTCCAGTCACTGCCCTAAACCTAAGGTCACTTTGGATACAGCAGAACCTTTGGAGCACTGAGACTGCTCCAGGCAGAAATAATGATAACATGGAGACCATTTTGCCCTCTCAAGCAATAAGAACTTCTCCACAACCATCTTGCAAAACTAGAACTAAGATAACCATCAAAAGTGAAGTAGTCCAACTTAGCCCCTCTATAAAAACAGGCCACATTCCTTTGTTGACAGGCCAGTCTGACCTTCATCTGAGCTATTCCCCCTCAGCTCCTCAAACTCTCTTTTGCTTTCTAAACCCGTGTAAGATTCTATTTATGCCTCTTGCTACAAGGAGAACCAAGAACCAGCACAGGGTGAGTTGAAGTCCTCGTCTCCAGTTTAGGAGAACCTCCTCGGACTGCACCTGGTGGTGTATGGACTCAGAGAATACTCAGCTAAAGTACGTATTGGTAACTTTATATTTATGTCATAATGGGATTGATTATACTACTTTCAATGAGTTACATAAAATATACTGGAACTGTCATCTGTACCTAGCAGGATTTCAGGTGTCTTTAGGGCAGATATTTTTGGTGAGGGTATCCTGTGCCTGAAATTAAAGAAACTAGGGCCGGGGAGATAGCTCAGAAAGATAAGCATCTACCTGGCAAGCACAGGGTCCTGAGTTCAATCCTCAGTACCACAAAACAATAAATAAATAATTGAAGAAGCCCACTGCTCCTAAGCCTGTACTATCTTTGGTTGCAACAGGAAACACATTCATTTCTATTTGCCATTTCTGAGCTTTGAAATTCTGTATGCATGCAGAATTCAATCAGTGTGATCCAGCTGAAGAGGGGAACACTTTGGAGTAAGCCTGCCAACTGACCAGATCGCAGTAGTTTGCAGCTGAGAAATCATGGAAATTTTGTTTCATTTCTTACAAAATTACTGCACTTCTTTGTGCTCTGGATACATGTGTAAGTAGGATAAAATGTATCTTAATATTAAATGTGTGCAATACAAGCAAGATTAATGATATGGAAAACTATAAAAGTACTATTTTCATTAAAGGTGGACCTTTAAGAAGGACCATACCTGGTTAGGGCAATAGCTCTGTGGTCTAAGTTCCTCCTTGAAAGCGCAAGGGCCTGGGTTCGATCCCTGGAGCCACATGTCAGACCAGCTCTGCTGTTCAGCAACATTCAGTAACTATTTCTCAGCGTTTTCAGCCATTCACGTTTTTAATGTACAAAATAACTTTGCAGAGACAATTCAATGGATTCTGCACAGATTATCAACTCCACCCTCTATTCCCAGCATTCCTGACATGGTTTTGAATGACAAGAGTTACTATCTCTGTCTTCTATCATCAGTACTCTGAAAAAATGAGAGCAAGAAATAGCTCAACCAAAAGATTACTTCTTAAGAATGTGAGCTTGCCTGTCATTCCTCATTTTCTAGCCCAGTGATAGATATTCAGTATGTCTCTTTCTCTTTCCAACTAGCAGTTCAAAGAAAGGATGCAACGACTTACAAAATCCTGCCATACTTTATGATAATCATTGTAGATTAACAATGTAGGGTTCTCTTGAAGAATTAGAATCTAATACAAACTCTAACATGTGAATTCCTTGCTATGTCAGGTTATACAGTTGTTTACTGTATTTAAAAACACTAACACCAGTGGCACTGGTTACATTTCAGTGATATTAGCGTTTCATTTCACAGTCCTAAACCAAGGTTCATTTAGATAGCTCAGTAGCTTAAGTGTCTGCCTGGTAAGCACAAGAACCTGAGTTCAATCCCAGGTACCAAAACAACAACAATAAAAACAACAAACAAACAAATACTATGAAATAGAGCTTTAGCAACATATTAATGACATACTACTGAACAAACAATTTTAAGATTTTTTATCTATCTAAAAAACATTATCAGCACACTATTTGGTACTGGCTCAGCAGTCACTTTATGCTGAAAACTGACAGAACTATAGCTGTACAAATCCCTTACTTCACTAAGTCTAAAAATGATTGGAAGATATACCACTTGTCTGAAAAGAAAAATTACAGTAACTCTTATCAAACAGTAACTCATGTAAAAGGAATGACAGGAAAGAACGACTTCACAAAACTACACTAAAAAGTTTGGCAATCTTATGCAGAAACTACCTAAGTTTAACGGTTAATAGTTAAAGGCACAACTGACCAAGTTTCAAGGTGCAAAGTTACTATGTTTGGGAAATGGAGGGCTAGGAGAGGTCATGCCACAAACTATATAAAATGAGGCAAAACACCCACTTTTTAATAAAAGTAAGCTGTCTACACATATTAGTTACTTTCAAAAAGCCTCAGAAATCTTCTCTTGGCTTTGGAAAACAAATTTGCTTCAGTGTAAATTATCAGCAACATTTGATTTTATTATTATTTTTTTAATGTGGTTAGCACAGGGTCTACAAGCCCCTGTATTTAGTACAAAGTCTACTATATGGATCACACTTGTGATCCTTCCTGTTTTTCAGCCTCCCAAGTGCCACCATGGCCCAGTCTCATTTGCCATCTCAGCTGGCCCTAGGGGTGAAGCCAGAACAGCATGGTGGGACAGCTCTAATTTTTGTGGCAGATGCCTTGCTGTGGCATTCCAGTACTCCCTCCCACCCCAGCCGGCATCATGGGATCTGTAATGCTTTTCTCATGACCTGCTCCGTAGATCACAACCACTCCCATCAACACTTACAACAATCTGCTCGGACTTGAGCTGAGAGGGCTTCAGCAGCGTCTGTCCTTGGTGGACAGTACCCACCACACTGAGGTCCTGCATGGTCTTGGGTTCAGTTTTGGCCATCTTTCTTCTTGACAGCTTGGCCGTGATTCTCAGGCTATTACTTTAGTTTTTCCTTGCAGAGGCCCGAGTTGATATTTTTCATGATGTCAGACCACTCATGAACTCTTCTTACTTTAAAAAAAAAAAAAAAAAGGACCTATTAGAATACTCAATTGTGAATGGTTGCATTTTTAAGTTGCATTTTTTTGACAGTACTGAATGAGATTATCTCTGTACCCTGAAAAATACTTTTACCATTTTCAGAGGGTACCATATCACCACCTCTTACTTCTGGAAACCACTGATCTTTGCATCTTTAAATTTGCTTTCAAAAGATTTTTGGAAATGTATGTCCTCACTGTCCTGAGAATTTAATTTTTCATAACCATTATGACTTGTAATTTTTACTTAATTTTTGACTTCATGAGCTGTTTAGAAGTCTTGTTTATAGATTTTATTAATCAATATCATCATTTTTACTAATCCATTCCAAAAGTCATAGTCTGCCACCAATTCATGTAATTTTGTCTTCTAAGATAATGTGCACGTGGAGGCCTGAACTGAAGGAACACAGTTGTGTACACACACACATCAGCCTCTATTCACAAATGTTACAGGATATGTGTGCATGAGGTGGCGGAGCTCCTACAGTTCAATTTTACTTAGTCCCAGGAAAGGTAGAGAAAGCTTTGCTAAGAAAAGGCTAAATAGACAAGCAATAAATCACAAATGGTTCATATGTGTGAAAGGGGCTGCAATAGAACACCTGGGCCTGCAGGAAGGGCTGCTAGAAGGGACTCCATTGATAATGACCTGGAGACGCAGAAATATCTGGGCCTGTCTTGCCCTGCCCCATCACGGGTTCACCTCCTCCCATTCTGCTTTTCTCCTACCCAGGTTCCTTTCATTTAAATTATGGTCAATTATTATCTATGACAGACATTCACATCTCCTGCCACTATTCATATTCATTTTCAATTATTCTTTATTATCTCCTGGTTTCCCCCAAGGTAAGAGAAACATAGGCCACAACCTCCTCCTGATTTTTCCTATTGGAGATCTCTTTACCTACCTGTCTGACATTGAACCCTTGGAGTCTTCCTCAGAAAAGCAATTTTGAGCATTTCCAGCATCATTTCTATTTCCAATCTTTCCATTAACATTCCCTGGAGAATTATTTTGAAAGTTTTCTTACTAGTTTTTTTTTTTTTTTTTAAGATCAAAATGCCAACTCTGTCTTTTGTTCTGTCTTTTCATGTTTCTTGGGGAGTCTAAAAGCTCCTCATCCCACTGAAAAATGTGTTAGTGGAAATCTCATGAACAGCCCGAATCACATGCCTAGACCTGTCTCATACAAAAAAAAAAAAAAAAAAGAACAAAGGACCAGGCTGAGGAGGTCTCATCTGGGAACAAGGACTCTGGACTCCAGAGTATGTGTGTTATGTGCTAGCAGAGACTTTGTCTACATTTTGCTCATGTTCTGAGACATTTAGAGAAATTTAATTTGTGGTAATTGAATTAATTAATCTGTCAGAGAAGATTTCAAGATAGCCTAAAGTTCAGACTGTAGCAGGGACACTACTTGCTTTTAGTCAGGTTTATATTGACAGCCAGGAGCCAAAGTTCATTTGACAAGTTTTCAGATTGGCCAGAAAGGAAGATCCTTCAAAAGTGGTACCTTGGAGAGGAAATTGATGAAAATTAAAAAGATGCCAAGTACTCTACAGCAGGACAATAAAAAGGATCAATTGAATGCATCATAGGAAGCAGCAAGACTATATCCTTCTCAGCTCACAGTTGTAAAAGACTTTTCTTTGAAGGAAGAGCCACAGGTCACCCGGTTTTAGAATAACTATCTATTGAATTGGCTGTCTGAGATGAGGTTCATAGTGCTTAGATATCCACTCACTTGGATGCCTCTGGATTTGTGACTCAAGGGGGCCTGGCTACTGCTCCAGTTGGCATTAGATCTTGGAATCATTACATGGGCCTGATTTTACAGACATGCAAAATGGCAAGATGTCTTCATTGCTTTTCTAATTGCTCAGACGAAATATTCAATATCCAAAGTTAAAGGAGAAAAGGTTTATTTCAGCTCACAGCTTGTAGAGATTTTAGTGTAGCCAACTGGATTCAAGAGTGGCATGACACAAGAGCACACAGGGGAGAGACAGCCCAGCAAGGCAGGCACAATGTAGAGGAGCCATAAGCAGCAGAAGGCAAGTCTGCATTCCATTTTTCCATGTATAGCTCACACAACCTGTAAGCCTATTGATTGATGCCACCCACACCCAGGTGGGGCTTCCACAGTCCACATTTTAATCCCAGGATCACACTCTTAGCCCATATTGAAATACCTTAGGCTAGCCACCTTAGAAACTCCCGTCTATGCCCACGTGAGCCTTGGAAGTGGAACATCTTGCCAGTAAGGCTTCCACCTAGACTTCAGAAGAAGTCCTGCAGGGCCATTTAGTCTGTTTCTGAAAAGGTAATGCAAGAATCTGTGAGATAGAATCCCAGAGTGCAGTAGAAACCCAAGAAAGTTCAAGAAGTCACTAATGTGGAACACTGAGTAAAGCCACAGCCAGTGAGAAAAAACAGTCCCTAGGAAGCGATAACACCTACAACTATCAGCAATGCTGTAGGGGTGCGGACATTAGGCCTTTTGGATTTCATATCTTTGTCCTAGATGCTGGGCATGGAGCTGTTGTCAATCAACTTAGGGTTCTTCTGAGATGGGAATCATGACTTGCCGAAGAGAAGCTCTTTGCCACTGGGCAATAGTGTGTCAGCAGTTACTCTGCCATAACATGATGACGAGGCCATGATATTCACATGGGAGGGAGGCCATAAACCAAGACAAGGCAATGTAGATGTCACTAGCTGTCCCACTTGCTTCCTACTCTGTATGATTCCACCTACACTCACACACTGACTTGCTGGTTTCTCTTTAGCTGCCTACAGTCTACGCTGTACCTCTGTCTTCCCTCAGCTCTCTTGATTAATAATTGTCACATATTGTATCAAATGTCCTGAAGTCATCTCTTTTTCTTACACTTGGGGTGATTATGAGAATACTTCAGCTACTATGTTGACCCTTCAGTACGCAATATCACAAGTTTATGAGGTCCCCTTTTATAACTTTAAGGTATTTTATCATCTTGACAATAAAAGTAAAAGGTTTAGAATCTGTAGTGAAATGGAACCCGTAAGATATCTTACATTCACAGAGAAAGAAATTTATTAGAGGCAGAAAATTCCCAAGATTTGCCATTTTTCTGTATGTTAGAAACTCGAGAGCCCCTGAAAGAAAATTCTGGACTCAATCTGAAGGCCTGATACATTTCAGCCAGATCAGAGGAGGACAGAATGTGCAGGCAGAGCAAAATCTGCCTGCTTCCATTTTTAGCTCTAGCCAGACCTCCAGCAAATCCCAACACATTATGCCTTATTTGGTCTCCTGACACACATGTTAACCTCATCCAGAAAACACTTTCAGGGCTGGCCAGGTAGCTCAGCGGGCCAGTGGTGTGCATCTGTAATCCCAGCGCTTGGGAGACTGTAAACAGGAGGATCACTAAAAGTCCAATCTACAAAGTGAGACTTTGTAGATCCTATACTAAGTACATTAAAAAAAAAAGAAGAAAACACTTTCAAAGACACACCAAGAATAGTATAATGAATTAGATTAGGTGCGATGGTACATGCCTGTGATGTCAGTGCTTGGGGGGCTGGGATAAAAGGAGCATAGCAAGTTCAAGGCCAGCCTGGACTACATAGTGAGTTCTATACTATGCTCAGCCTAAACTACATAGAAAGGCATAGTCTCAAAAATTAAAACAAAAATAGAATAATTTTTGGCCAATATCTCAAAATCCCAAGGCCCAGTCCAGTTCACACAGCTTACAAAGTGAACTTCCAAAGTAGAAACTTCTTTCCTTACATATCTAGGCTCTAAGTTGCATCAACTGAAATGGATTTAAGAAAATGTTCCACTTCTTCAAGTCTTACTGGTTGCAGACTTAAAATATCATAAATCCAGAACATATTATCACTTGGAAAGCATCGAGAAGTTCTCTTATGGATGCTCTTGCTTCCACAGATAGTTAGTTCACACTATTTCAAACATCCATCCCTTCTGCCCTTGTGATGGCTCTGCTTCAGCCTGCATGGTGTGTGTACAAAATATCCTGAAACTAAGGAGAAAGGTCAGGTGGTTTCTACCCTCATTTTTCTATATTTCCTTCTCCAGCCACGACTTGTGTCTTACATTATCATGGCAACCAGGTCTCCAAGAAAACAGACTCTGACCATTAGAATTTTAACTGTGACACTAAAAATGGAAGGATTTCTCATACGCCCTACTTAAATTTGTTGAATTAGAGGTCATCTTTCAGGTGGGCAGTCACCAAAGCATAGCCTGACAGAGCAGGAAGCTTTGTGTGTGTGTGTATGTGTGTGTGTGTGTGTGTGTGTGTGTGTGTATGCATATGTGTGTATGCTCACATACTTTTCCACCTCCAGCTATTAGCAGTGAGTCATGAAAAATGGTTCATATAGCCATGGGCCATTTGATGGTGGGAGGGTAAGCATGTGAATGGCTACAGCCTATATGGAGAAGTTTGGTATCAACTACTGTAAGACTGAAATTTATTTGTGACATTTGGCCTATAAATAATATAGATATACAATAATATAAATAATATATACAATTTATATACAATAATATAAATAATATATACAAGTAGAATGGCAGTCCTAGTCAGAGACTGATGAGCTAGAATCACCAAATACACATACATGTTTATCACAGGTTTGCCAAAAGATGTCATAACCTGTTCTATTTAGACCTCATTTATATATACAGGAGATGTGCACATATGCATGCAATGTCTGTGTATATATACACACATATATATATATATAAAGAAGAGGGTAAGATTACAAGGAAATCCAGCAGAATGTTTTGATGAGCCATTATCCATACCTATGGATGGTGGGATTATAGGTGTATCTACTATCATCCTTACATTTTGGTGTATCCTTTAGATTTTATAGCAGTATCATATTTTTGATGTAAGTTATTTCAACTGTAATAGTAAAACTAGGAAGTGGAATCAGATGGAGGCATCCAACAGCGAGGCTAGATTTCACAATATGTTTAAGACAATCTACCTCTTCTGCTTTTTCTATTCCCATTCTGGGTATCTTCCCAAAAGGAGAAAAACACCACACCACAGTGGATGGATAGATAGATAGATAGATAGATAGATAGATAGATAGATAGATAGATGGATAGATGATAGACAGACAGATATAGATATAGATGCACAATTATAATAGCTAAATCTTAAAAACAATCCAAATGCCCATGAAACATGGAATGAATAGATAAGATGTGATCTTTTTATACCTTGAAGTACTATGGAGCCATAAAGAAGGATAAACTTAAGAGTTTTGTAGGTAATTATAGGTAAATGGTTACAAATCAAGACCGTACTCATAAGTGAAGTAAATCAGACTCACATGTGTACTGTCTCCCTATTGTGAGAACCTGAAAGAGAAATAAGGTCTAAAAGGTGCAATAGATATTGTGAAATGGGAAGAAATTTTTCGAAAAGAAAAAGGAAGTAGAATGGGTAAAAGAGGAAAGGAAAGTAAGGAAAATGAAAAAAAAAAAAAAAAACAACATAAGTCTGTTATGCTATTAGTGTCTCTTAGATCATTAAAAATGGAGATTTGTGCTAATATCAATGGGAGACACCTTTATGCACATGTCTTAAACTCAGCGCAACTACTTTAAAGATAACATGAATGTTATCTCATGACGTGTAATGTACACATATTGCATTAACTATTGTTATTCCCCTATTATTTTGTTAGGAAATTTTGTTTTATCTTTTTTCCATAAAATAAAAAGACTGCAAATACAGGGTGAACTTTTGTTTGAATAGGATAATTCCCAATTGAAAGGGGAATGTATATTAGTTAGTCAGGGTGAGAATTCTACCAATCAACTGTTACTTTCAGAAACATATTATGAAGTACCTGACACTGTTTCTCCCCAGTAAGATCTCGCTTTTTTCTTTTTGAAGCTGTTGATATTGATGGAGTGCTTCCTTCCCTCCCTTCATTTCCATGGCAACCTCATCCTCCAGCAGCGATTACTATGACACGAAAGACGCCATTTCTGAATCAAGTTCTCAGGAAAGTACCTCTGTGGAGTATTTCTCTTGTGAGGACAATTTGCCCGATGAGGACACAACTTCCTGGGGGGACATGACTTCCAACAGAGGTTCCTTACTCCACCTCCTGCCTCCCATCAAAGGGACAAAAGGGCAGAAAAACAAAGGGACACCCATCTTCAGACACTATCAGGTTCAGGATGAACCAAAGCAGGATCCCAAAATTAGCATTGCCCTGGCCTGGGATGACGAGGACCCTGAGAGCGCAGCTTGCACAGTGGAACGGCTAGTGAAAATGCTTCATGCCTGCCTAGAAAAGCTAAAAGATGGTGAAGGGAGAACACAGGGTGACAACAAGAATCAGAAACATGAAGAAGAGATTAATAAAAAAGACAAAATCTCTGCATTTTCTGAAGCTGCTGAGGGAGAAAAGTGTCAGCTATGTGACCGCTGCCCCCTTCACATAGCACAGGTCGGTGAGCAAGGAAGTGACAGCTGGCAAGAGGCGCCCAGGTGCAGATCACCAAGAAGTGAGGGCATCATCCAGGTCCGCGGGATGCCACTGATGTTTAAGGAACAGGATCTTGCTGAGGTGAGCATGGAGGTGCTTCCCTGGGGAATCAGGGCAACCCTCAGGGGTTCCCAGCGGAACACCAGAGTGATACTATGCTGTGAAAGGGGGCTGGACGCTGGGGTTTGTCAGGACTAGGGGGAGGATGTGGAAGAGAGCAAGGAAAGGGCTCAGAGAGGAGATGTGGGGGAAATGTGAAAAGGAGCATCACAAGAGAGTGGACAGGAACAAGAGAAGGGGTATTTTTTTTTAGAAAGTGTGTGTGTGTGTGTGTGTGTTTCTGCTCAGCGCTAAAACTCTGCATTTACTGTGGGCCACATCAGGAAAAAGATTTGAATTCCACTAAGGAGCCAGGTTTGAGTTGGTGCTTGCCGACATTACATGGAAGCAATTCATTCTCCTCTTGGCAGACCGTGAGCCAGTCGACTGACAGCCAAAGGGTGAGCACCACAGAGACGGCCTGGCCCTCCTCACTGGAGACAGAGGAAGCGGGCGCTCCTGACACACAGGCCACACCCTGCCTGAGCTTGAGGCGTGCCCTGCGCTGGGTGAGGCAGCGAGTGCTCTGCTGCCTACAGAGCAGAGGACATCCTGAGTAGGCCACCCAGGGACCCTGCCCAAGCGTAAAAAGGAGATGTCTTACTAGAAGCAAGATGAACCCTTGCAAAGAATCCCTTGAAAAACCACAATACCCTGGATAACCCAATTCTAAACTGCTTCATATCTCATATTGATATTTGATATATGCATAGATTCATTTTTTTCAGTGAAACAAATGTTCTTGTTATTCATGCCTGCTTTGTCTAGCATAGTATCTTGATTCAGGTTGAAAGCACATATGCCATCTAGCTAACTGAAATTCATTCCCAGGAAATTTTATGTACCATGATATTTCCTCAACAGAAGGTATTGGTATTCTCCCTCTCTATTCTTCTTACTGTATTTTACCTGTTTCATATTTTCAGTCTATTTTATATCAGCTCATAACCTCAAGTTCCAAAGTGAGCAGTATGAGCCATTAGACTCCAGCTATGACACAATAATTTGTATTGAATTTCTGAGGCTGGAGCACATGGCATGTGGATCAAGTCCCTCAGGAAGCTCACTATAGTTAATGGTTGCAACATTAAGAAGACCCTATTCGTGTTCTTGAGAGACCACACTGGTTCTAGCATGCTTGCTGTCTGACAAGTTCTAGCACGTTCATGGGTTTTAGCATGCTGGTGGGATTAAATGGCTTCTTTGGGATGAATGCGAGGGTTGGAAAAACAGTGTCACCACTCCAGCTTAGCTTTCCTGATTCGTAAGTTAGGGAAGATAATTACATATACCTTAAAGAGTTGGTGTTGGAATTAATTAAGACAAGTACTCATTGAGTAAATAGTACTGTTTTGCTTCATGTTATTACTCATTTTCCTGAAGATTTGCTCAGGAAACAATTCAAGAAAGAGGCCAGAGTAAGAGTTTTGGTCAACATGCAGCAGCAGTCCAGGCAGCCTGGACCCCTGCAGCAGCTAATGGCAGATCACGAGCTCATTTCCACTTTGAATCCAAGCTCTAAGCTCTTATTACTACAACACTGCTGCTTTCCTTCAAGAGAAATGACAAAAGGAGATTTTGTGATCAGTGACTTTTTGCTTTTCTTAGTCCCAGAGACCCTATTCAGAGAATGATTGAGACACTTTTAGCAAATAATTTAAAGCACAGCACTGGGCTCAGTCAACTGTGACATTAAAGGACCTGAAATAAACCCCAAACCAACCAACCAAAATCAGCAGAGTTGCAGACATTCATGCCGATTTGAACTGTGGAACTTTATAAAGTGTTTCACTGGCTAGGACAATGAAACGTCCAGCTTTCTAGTCCAAGATACTGGCAAATTGAGAACAAATTAACGAAAAACACTGCAAGCAGAGGATCCAGGTAAAGAGAAAATGCCTTTCAAGAAAAAAAAAAAAAAGGATGTGTCAGTTACTTTCTCTATGCTGAAACAAAATAGTCACCAGTTTAAAAAGGAAAGCTTTGGGGCCCGGCGGGATGGCTCAGTGGTCTAATGCGCCTGCTTGGGAAAGCTTGGGTGGCTTCAGGGACCGCAGTTCAATCCCCGGTACCACATGCTGCTCCAGCCCTGCCCTCGGGGTGGGCTGAGCCGGCCATAAAAATGAGTGAATAAACAAAGGTTGTGAAACAAGAAAAATAAATAAATAAATAAATTTTAAAAATAAAAAATAAAAAGGAAAGCTTTATTTTACTCACAGTCTGTGAAGCTTTCAGTCAATACTCTGCTGGCTCCGAGGCTGGGAAGCATGGCAGGTAGGTGTGGCAGAGGAGAAAGGCTTCATTGCAGGGCAGGCAAAAAGCAGCGAGCAGGGAGCCTGGTTTCCCTTTTTATGCCATCCAGGCTACAAGCCTATTGGTTGGACACACACACACACACACACACACACACACACACACACACATACAGTGAGCCTTCCCATTGTCCACTCCCAGAACTATGCTAAACCAATCAGTGGACTGCTCCAGTCATCACATGTTTATAGTCCAAAATCATACTCACATGACTCCACCACCAATGAACATGGGAGGCTTTTAGGCGACACCTAGACACAAGCCGTAACATCCCCAAGCCCAGACCTCAAAAGACTCACTCACGTCCCTTTACATAAGATGCATTCAGTCCATCTCTATGACTTGCATAAGTCCTAACAGTTTAGCATTATGAAAAGTCCAAGTCCCCTATCTCCTCTGAGATTTAATGCAAAATTATCTGTGAGCCCATACAAAAATAAAAAAGAATGTTTAACACTTACGACAAATAACACTTACGACGCATGATGGCACGGGATTATCATTTCCATTCCAAAAGGTAGGAACACTGGGATAGAAAGGAATGGGACCAGAGCAAGGTTAAAATCCAACAACACAATCTTTACATCCTGTAGTTTCATGCCCAACACCTGGGGCAAGTTTTGACAAGATGCGAACTGCAAAGGGCTTAGGCAGCTCTGTTCTTACGCCACTGAGGTGGTCAGAGCCCTCATGGCTTCTCTTAGGCTAACTTTGCTCAAAAGATCCACATTACTGATTTCTCTAAATTTCTGAGCTCCCCCTTGAACTTTTTTGTCTCAGCCCCACAACTTCACACACTGCCTTCTCAGGGCCTTTGACCAAAATCTAGGCAAAGCCTCCTTAACCTCTCAGCTCTCGCATTCTGCTTGCAGGTAAACCCAGCACTCTGTGGATGACTTCAAGGTCTGCCACCTGCTGGACCAGGGGCCAGGCTTCTTTAAGTAGGGGTCATGTGCTAGATTGCTGAGCACCATAAACTGCTCCCTGACAAACTAACTAATTACGCCACCACCATTTTTGAACATGGTGCTCCAGGGCTCCTTTCTCAAAGCAGTCACCCTTGTAATTTTGAGAAAGAAAGGTTGGAGTCTTGATGAGTTTCTGTGATACCATCACGCCACTTTTGCTGTTTTCCAGTTCCAACATAGCTGGCTTCTTAATACCAATCATTTCAGCATCCAAGTTTTTCTCTGCTCTAGTTTTTGCAGTCCATAGCTTTCCTCTTTGGCAAAACTCAAGATCTGTTATATCAGTTTGCTAGATCATTTGTTGTTGATTCTTAAGGTACAGCTAGCTAAAAGCTCCCAACTGTAGCCATGCCACCACCTCAAGATTAGTCTGCCTTGAAATGCCTTCTGCCAGATCCATCAGTCCAATACCCTTGTCTCTTACAGCATCACAGAGCACAAGAAAAATAGAGACAGTTTTTCTGTCAAAACCTAACATGCATGACAGGGAGTCCAACTTCTAACGGAGTCCTTGCTCCCAGCTGACATCTCCTGAGCCTGGTCGTTACAGGCTGCATTTCGATCCACATTCTGATCTTCTGAGCTCTGCAAGAATCTCTCATGAAGCTTAGCTCACAGCATTTCAGGAATATTTCTCCAGTCAGCATCTCCAAAACTCCAAACTTTTCCCACGAAGTAGGTCCAAATGCTTCAGAACCAAATGGCTAAGTTGTGTCATAGCAACAATATCTATTTTCTGGTACTAAAATCAATATTAGTTACATTCCCATTATTGGGACAAAATACCCAATGTCCACAATTAAATGAGGAAAGATTATTTTCTCTCACCATCTATAGAGGATTTAGTACATAGCCAGAGCAGCATGGCAGAGGAGAAACAACTCATTGTAGAAAAGGTAGAAAGAATCCAAAAGGGAACCCTCCTTTCCCTTTTTATTCCATCAAGGCTCCAAGCCTATGGATTGGTGTCTCTCACATGCAAGATGGACCTTTTCATTATTCACACCCAGAACTATGCTAACCCCATCAGTAGACTAATTCAGTTATCACATATTCATAACCCAGCGTCAAACAAGCATGACCCAGGCACCAGCCAAAGCCCCATGAATATGCACCTGTGGTTTGGGGAGACATCTCGATATCATCTATCACAGAGAAAGAGCTCTTCAAAGGGATCTCACATTTGGAGAGTGGCAGGGAGCACAATCTAAAATTAAATTTAAGGTCTACTCAGAAATTTAGGCCTAAAACAGAATGTGCATCATTCGAACACCCACTTTCAGAAAGGTGTGACTCAAGACAGTGAAATTGTCCATGTTCTCAGATGAAAAGAACTCTCATTCCAGCTGGAAAGAGTACATGTAATACATTTTCTGCTATTTCCAATTTATCTTCAGATGTTTGTTGATGTGTCACTATGGTTTTTATTCTTTAGAGTAAAACACATATGAAGTCTGATGTTTTAATTTTTGCTCATTTTTTATTTCAAAATAATCCCAAAAGAAAACTGCTACTATCTTTTTTTACCAGAACATAACTTTTGACTTAAAATAAAGTAAATATCTCTGATAACATGGCTTGAAAACTTTAAAAACTGTGATGGACTGGAGAAAAATGATAACATAGTCTCTCCAGCAAAGTTGCTTTATTTTAGAGCTTTCTGTTCTTTTTCCCACTCTCATAATTTGTTGTTGACAACAAGATCACAAAGCATTTTTATATTCTAGCTGCAGGTAGAGTACTGCAAAGAGTTGGATTCAAAGTAGAATTTTTGCAAACATTTTGGAAGACATAGTTTAAAACATAACATTGGATTTCTGTCTGTATTTTTAGTTTTAAATTAAGTTGATGTTTTGGAATTAAAGGTCATATGAAATCATTTTTCATCTTAAATTTCCCACATATTGGAAAGAAAATAAGGGATGCATCTACTACTTTTTTCATTTAAATAAAAATCAGAAGAATAGAAATGTCTGAGGGGCATATTGAATTCCCTAAATTTTCTTTTCATGACTCAGGGTCTCAGTACACAGCTCAGACTTGTAGTGATACTGTTTTCAGCTTCCCCAGAGCTGGAATTACAGATGTGCGTCACCAAACCTGGTCTCAGTGGCTGGCTCAGTGCTCCTGGGGGCAGGGGAGCATGTGACACTGGCAATCGAACCCTGTTCCCTGTGCTTGCCTAAGCAGGCACTTAGTCTGCTTTACTATCTCGCTGGCTGGCCTCAAGACTTGCTCTTGTATTTTCCTTCAATTATCTCATTGTCTAGGGTTGGGAATTAAATATTTCTACATCTGAGTTTAATAGAAATCACATATTTTTAGATTTAATTTTATTTGAAAGTACAAACTAAAACAAAATAAAGAAAAGAAACCTAATGTCATATAAATTACTCTCTTTAATATTTTAAAAGGTAATAAAAGAATGAAAGGTAGATAAGAAAAATTTAAGACTTCTTAAAAGTAAGCAGTAACATTCAATCATATGTCCAATCTTTCATAACTATATCTATTAATCTGAACAATAGATTTGAGAATAAAAATATATAATGTATCAATCACTATTGATCAGTTATTCTTGTTTTAAAAATCTGTACCTTATGTATTATTGTATGTTACTCTGTTTCTGTCTTTGTTTCTGTCTTTGTTTCTGATCTTTGTTCTTGATTTTGCTTTTACTCTTCAAAATAAAATAGAATTATAATAAAAACTATCAAAAAATAAGGTATACCCAGTGAAATGATAAAAGAAAATAAAACAAAGACAGAAACTGAGTAACACAACAACAAATATGGTACAGATTTTCAAAACAAGAATAGCAAATTAACAATGGTTTTCACATAGAAATTATATGTTTTGAACCTAAATAGTTTTCATCATTGGTGTAAAACGGACAGCAGTCAAATATAATTTACGTAGTTTTGGCATTCTTGAGGTCCTCAGAAGAATTTCATATCTGGGGATTTTCTTTCAGAGTTGAGACAAAAATCCTTGGATATGCATAAAGATTTCATAACATTCTATTTACTTATGCTTATAAATTAACTAGAATATAATTTATTTATATATGATTTAAAAAATGTGAAACAATCCCAATTTGTGAGACAAGACCTAAGAAGAAGAACCTATTGGAGAATCCATTTTGTTCATGTTTGTCATTCTCAAAAAGTGATGTGCATAGCAACAAGGACATTTCCCTTGCTAACATTAAGTCCAGAAAGTAGAGACTGATGCACAATGACCTCTGATCCTCAGGCCTCAGCTACTTCAGACTATATTTCACCACTTTTCTCCACCTAGGTTTTATCAGTTCTCCCAATTCAGAGTCTCCAGTTGTCCTCAAAGGCTTCACTTGATAATTTCACTTTGCTCTTATTTTTTAATCGTTTGTTTGTTTGGTACAGAGTCTTGCTGTGCAGCTCTGGCTCATGGTGATTCTCCTGCCTCTGCCTCCCCAGTGCTGGTGTTGCAGGCATGCACCACCACACCTGGTTCCAGAGCCAGCATGGCACAGCTGGGGTTCCTGGTCCAACACAGCATGCAGTACCCAGGATGGAACCTGGGTCCTTGCACTTGCCAGGCAGGCACTTATACCTCCAAGCTGTCTCCCAGCCCACACCTTGCTTCTAATGCATTACCTCTAGAAAAGTATGTAATCTGCCCAACACCTGGACTGCCTCCTTGTGTGACCTTCAGCAAAGAACCCACCTAACCCACACTCAGCTGCAAGGCAGGGAGACTGCGATGAAGTGATGCATGTTGTTTCAGACTGCTGCACATGTAGCCACGTCTTGCAAATCAGTGGAAGACAAATCAGTACGCTGTGGCTGTATTAAGGGAAAAGTTCCTAGAAGGTAAGGACTGACCCCTTGAAGCATTTCAATAATAGAAACTGTGATACCTGAAATCGCTGTAGTGTACTATGATTGGGAAAGTGATGATGGTGGGGATGTAGATGAAAAATATAGCACTGATAGCTGTTGAAGTTATTTGAAAGGTATATTGTTTATTATTCAATTTTCTGGACTTGCAGCTGTATTTTCATTAAAAAGGTAAGTATATAGTATAATAAGACTTCGTGAAATAGATGTTATTATAATGCTAAATGTACTAGTAAGAAAACTGAAGTGCATTAGGTTTATATAACTTTATGCCCTCTAAATGTCAGAGTTGAAATCCCAGCTCTGCCAGTTTTGCTGTATAGCCCACATTTTTAAGCAGTGCACTATGTGAACACTATATGCTATGACTTCACTAACCACACTTTTTAAGAGTAACAGAACAGAGATGATAGATTGGTAGATGAATAAAAAGATTAACTTTATTATGAAATCATAGATCAGTGTTTTCCTGGAGGTTCTTCACAACAAAAAATATAGAATAAGTGTTAACTTCATGTTTTAACATTTCTGATTTTTTAAATATAAAATAACTTCGTGGGGCTGGCCAGCTAGCTCAGCAGACTAAAGCACCTGCATAGGCAAGCTTAGGTAAATGCAGGGACCACGGTTTGATCCCCCAGCACCACATGCCATGCCAGCCCTGCACCCAGGGTGGTGAGCCAACCAGAGTCTGGGTGTAATGGCCACACCTGCAATCCCAGTGCTGGGGAGGCTGAAAGCAGGAGGGTCACCACGAGTCTGAGCTGCATAGTGGGACCCTATAAACAGCAAATGCATACTAAATAAATAAATAAGATAATAAAATAACTTTGCAAAAGGACATAGAAAACTGATCATTTCAATTTCATAATATATGATAGCACTCTGGGAGGCTGAGGCAGGAGGATTCAAAAGTTTCAACTTACCCTGGACAACTTACTGACTTCAGAAGAATCAATACCAAAACTTTTAAAAACTTAAAAGATAAAGGGTTGGGGATGTATCTCAGTGTGAAGGTCCTGGGTTCAATCTCCTGCACTGCGCTGTCTGCACTGGCCCATTGTCTGCACATGTGGTGCATGTACTTAAAGTGACCAAAGAACTCACCTGCATTTTATTTCATTTAAGTTCACATTTAAGGGCCAGCCAAATATCTCAGGGGATTAAAACACCTGCATGGAGGCACGGGGCTGGGGGTTCTATCCCTGGGCCTATCCTGCTGGTCCCGCCCCAGGGGTGTGCTGAGAGGCAGTTGAGACTGGACATGGTGGCGCACCTGTAATCCCAGCTCTCTCGAGACTGTGAGTCTGATCTAGTAGTGAGACCCTGAACACCCTGTGGACTCTTCCCTAATATTCCCTAATATATGTGTGTGTGTGTATAAATATATACATATATATATATATATATATATATATATTTCACATTTAAAAATGGAAACAGAGTGTTAAAGGGGAAACTGAGAAAAGAAAGCCAAGTAGAGGTTGCAACTCAGTGGCAGAGCACTTACCTCCATGTGTGTGACCCCAGGCACCACATTCCTAGCACCAGAAAATTATAGCACACAGTTGTCACAATTATTGTCTTAAGGAGAACATCTTTTTTTTACGGGGAACGTCTTGATCACTGAAAATTTAGTGGTTCACTTTGGATGTGCTATATGTACAAGGTTTATCTTACATTTTAAAGGCTTAATACCAAAATTAGCAAAATAGCTCATTAATAATTTTCATATCAATTGCATGTTAAAATGAGAAATTGAAACCTGAGAATGTTGCTTAGTGTTAGAAAGCTTGGCTAGCACTTGTGAAGTCCTGAGTTTAATTATTAGCACCGAGGGAAGAGAAAGATAGAGAGAGAAACAGACAGACAGACAGACAGACAGACAGACAGACAGACAGAGACAGAGACAAAGTCAGAGACCCAGACAGAGACAGACAGAGATGGAGAGAGATGAACTGAGACAGAAAGACAGGGAAACAGAAAGGGAGAGGGAGGGAGAAAGAAGATAGAGAGAAGGAATATTTATGTTTATTAGGTTAAACATCTTATAATCTTAAAATTAATCTGTCTTAATGTTTTTATGTGGCTACTGGAAATTTTTGAATTACATTATGATTCACACTGTATTTCTATTCTCAGTTCTGGTCTCAAATTTATTCAATAATCGCTGAAGATATTTGAGTAGGAGATTTATATGATTAGAAGTTTTATTGGAAGGCGATACATCTTCTTATTAAGGTGATACTTCGGGTTGCATAGATTTTGAAGAAGAGACCGCGGGGTGATGCAAGAAGATGACGAGGGCCTGGCAGCTGGAACTAGATTCCTTAGGATGTCTGCCTAGGTGTGTGGTCTAAACCCAGTGCAGACAGGAAAGTCCGCATTTCCACGTTTCTCCTCTTCACCTGGGGGCTCATTTTCCGCAGTGTTTTCAGATTCCGAGCGAGGAGCTCCGCTGCAGTGGTCATCCCGCAGGACGCCGGGTCACATTCACTGTAGGGGACTCACACCTGTATGCTTTTCAATTCCCTCCTCCCTTCGTCTCCTTATTTTTCCAACATCAGATTAATTTTTTTTATCTTATAAGACCTTATACAATTAATTATCATATAAACAGATGGAAAATCAGACTAATATGCAAAACAGCATATAAAACATTTGTTCTAAGTCAATGTACACTTTCAGATATGTGGTCCACGTTTCCATGAACTTACATAATCTGTTTTAGAAAATTTACAACCATGTTTACAAACATGCTCAGTCATTTTCACATCCCAGAAGATGGTCAGTTTTAACACATTAAAATATTGTCATGTAGTTATATTTATGGCCGGCTCAGCCTGCCCTGAGGGCAGGGCTGGTGCAGCATGTGGTGCCGGGGATCGAACCGCGGTCCCTGCTGTCACCTAAGCTTTCCTAAGCAGGTGCTTTAGACCACTGAGCCATCCTGCCGGGGCCTCAATTTTAAATTAGATTCTGAATGGGAAAAATCAATATTCTAATTTTGTGATCTCAGCCAGGACTGCAATCCTCTTTCTCTACCTCCTCAAATGTTTTCTTGTGTTATTGTCTAGAAAAAAAAAAATGAGAAAGAAAATGGAGAACAGTTGCAACTTTCCGTAGCTCTTCTAGGGACGAAGTCCCAGAACAGTCAAAATTTACTCAGCCATGGCTGTCTGAAACCACACAGGCACGTTGGGAAAAGATAGTGAACAGGTACAGCCATTGCTGGCTAAAATTTGGTGTGTCTTGTAATCCCAGCACTCGGGAGGCTGAGGCAGGAGGATCGGTGTGAGTTCGAGACCAGCCTGGGATACAAAAGTGAGCTCAAGGCCAGCCTGAACTGCATACTGAGACCCTGTCTCAAAAAGACAAAAAAAAAAAAAAAAAAAAAAATTTGGTGTGTCTTGAGATGAAGATACCGAGTCCGTCGCATTTTGTGCAACAAGCCTCCGGGGCGTCAGTTCCCTGTGTTGGGGGCACAGGGCGTACCTGGGAACAAGACAGACACGCTTTCTATCTTTAAGCTTTTATATTCAAGTGTGATAAAAATGAAAGAAAACTAGATAAATATCAAACAAACAAATCAAATGAAAGCTATAGATAGGAAAATATTTTAAATTAAACACGGCCATCTTACTGCCTGGGGACCTATTTCATCAGTAGAATCCAAACAACAGTGCTAAGATGAAGTGAAACCAAACAATCGTTCAGTAAATCTCAAGTTAGTGGGAGTAGGAATAATGTGAAAAAAATAACTTTTCACAAGTTTTTCTTTTCCCCAACAAAAACACCAGTAAGTACATTTCCCTTCATGTGGCGTGGCGGCTAATTCTGCGTCAACTTGCCTGGACTACATCTTCTAGATAGTTGGTCAGATGTTCTTTGGGTTGTTCTTGTAACAGTGTTCTGACGAAGCTTTTATTGACATTGGTGGATTTTGAGAAAAGAAATACGCGTTTCTCCATAAACCACCAAGCGATTGAATAGGAGAGGTCCAGCCTCCCCTGAGCAGCAGGAGCTCTTGGCAGCCTGCTGTCGGCCTTCAGGGACAGTACCAGCTCCCCGCTCTTCCTTAACAGAAAGCTCCGGGTCCGCCTGCTCCATCAGCTCTCCCAGGCACTCTGCTCATGCCTGTCCTGCAGACCCCAGGGCCAGATTCTGTACTCACAGGTGTGGGCCAGTTATCTGTAATATGTATTGTATGACATTGTTACTTTAATTACATCATGTTATATTAAGACAGACACACACATACACACCCCCGTGGTTCTGTTTCTGTGGAGAAGGTTATAGACAGGAAAATACTTTAAATTAAACATTGCCATCTTACTGCCTGGGGACCTATTCTAATCAGCACAATTGATTTGAAGTGTGGCCTCTCAACATTCCCTGCTACAAAGATGACTGACTGATACATACTCAGGTAGACATCTGACCCCACATCGTGCATTGGAAAACCACGCTAGTGCTTTTCAGTGCATTTATAGGTAACTCAGTTAATGTATTATTAGTGCATATTACATTTGGGAGTACAATAAAAAACCACTTGAAATCAAAAGTCTTTAATCAAGTGGTTATAGATTCAGGTATGTTCCAGTGACCTAATGGCTTCTTCACTGCTGTCCATGTGTACAGAAAGGCCTAGTGTGTAATGGTAGTTTCATATCAGAGCCCATACTAAGCTCTGAGGAGATTTTATCACATTCCAGTTCTCTCAATGCATACCAATATATTACCATAACATTAGTGAAAAACGGGTGCTATTTGTACTATATGTAGCTCAGATTTGATCTCACAGGAAAGTCAGAGTAAAAGTTATTTTCTTACAATTGCTTCTTTCTTAATATAGTCTTCTCTTCAATTTTATGACACCACATTCTGATATTCTTCTATTGCTTGCTTCTTTTTCGTGCTGATTCATTTTCTTGTCAACATGCATTTTGCATTGTTTTCTACAATCTAAATTCTTAATCTCCCCTCCTTCAAAAATAATCCCATTTGTAATCATTCATACCTAAATTTGCACCCAATTTTAGCAAATCCAAAAACCCACTCTTAAAGCTCACTTTGTGCGTGGCACAGAGCCCCCACCTGACTTTCTGGCACCTCAGCCACTCAGCCATCAACACTGAAAGTTTACTGCATCCTTCCCCCCAACTTGGTGCTCACCCCAGTGCTTGCCACTGTGCTGCGCTGCCCTATTCTCCAAGTGTGCTCCACTCTTACAGATGTGTATAGCTGTCCTCCCAAAGCCTCATGCAGTCATGCAGTGGCTTCTGGAATTTGCGGTTGATTATCACGGGTGTGGGTGCTGCACTTGTCCTGGGGAAGGTGATTTGCATTTCAATATAAGGAAGAGAATTTAGTTGCTGGAGCTGCTGCTACTCCTCCCTTTGCACTTGTTCTTTGCCACTGCCATGAAAGGTTGCCCTCTACCATGTGCCTCTCTGCCTTGAAGCCAGCTGAATATGAACTCAAACCTCCAATAACTGTGGGCTAAATAAACCTTTCTTTCCTTCATTTTGGGTGTTGGGTATTTGTCCCAGCAATGAGATAAGAGTAACTGAGACATCTGCCATCTATAACCTCTACTCTGCATGAACTGCATCATGAACAGAAATATTCAGATTAAACTCTGGAGATTTAGTCTCCACAATATATTTAAAATGGCATTTCATTTATTGTAGTTTTATATGCTTATAACATAACTTGATCACATTTAGCCTCCATGGCCTCCCTTACCTTCTTCTTTCCTTTTCCATCTTTCTTATATTTGTCAGGGTTTTACTAGAGGTACAAATATAAAACTCAAGATGTACAAATGTATGAGAAATTCCAAGATTGGCTTACAATGGTCAGCTACAGAGTAGGATAAGGAAGCGAACAGAGGGCGTCTGCACGCTAGAGACTGAAGAGTTCAGTTCAAGGTCCGGTGTGTTCTGTGCAAGTCTGTGTCAGGAGGCTGGTGGACCTATGATGGAAGGCTGATGAGTCTACTCCAGAAGGCTGAAAACTTCCATGCAGGAGCCAGGAGTCTGTACTTAAGCCAGGAGATGACATCCAAGCTGATGGCAAAGACTCAAGCTCCTCTGAGAAAGAATGGGACCTGCCGTCCTTCCTCATTCTCCTTTAAGTGATGGGTCACTGTAGAGTGTGGCCTCGACACCCTAGAGTGTAGAACTGCTGATCTGATTTACTTAAGCTCTTAGCATCTCAAGTTGACACTATCAACCAACCACTACACTCACTGCACTTGTCCAACAGTCACGCCTTTGTGTTGATGTTGTCTTGTTCTTTTCCCTTAGATTCCACGTATGAACAAAAATACTTTCTGTGTTTGGCTTGTTTAGTGCCAGACACTGATCTCTAGTTTCACTGTGTTCTTGCCAGTGACACAATTTCACTCATTCTTTACCAAATAATCCATCATCACCACATTTTTTACAGTGCTTTTAAACTGAGTGTGATGGTTAACTGGTTGTGTCAACTTGAATAAGAAATCCCAAGCCAAATTGGATCCGCATGATTATGGCTGTGGTTCTGGGGATTTAGTGAAGACAGAAGACCAGTCCTTGCTAGGAGTGTCAACTAAATGGAATAAAAGGAAAAGGAAGAGGAAAGCTCACTGTGATAAAATTTCAAATCATTTCATAGAGTTTAGGGAGAAAGGCAAACGACACCTGTTTGCAGAAAATATGATTGTACGTACAGTAAATCTAAATTCCACGAAGACTATTAGAACTGGTTAACAGAATTGGTAAATTTAGCAAAGGAGCCTGATATATAATCGACATACAAATATCTGCAATTTTTTTGTACACAATAATGAGTTTGTCTGGAAAGGAGCCATAAGTTCCTTATTCTTTTTTTTTTGGGGGGGGGGGAGGGGGACCGGGGTTCAAACTCATGACCTTGCACTTGCCCAGCAGACACTTGTGCCTCTGAGCTATCTCCCCAGCTCCCGAGTTCCTTATTCTTATTCCAAATGTTTGACTAATGACTGGGCAGAAAGAATTCAGGGAAGATATCCAGCGGGAAGAGAAGTGTTTCATTGGAGAGGCGGAGGGGCACCCTTTCCTCTACTCCAGGCGGATTAGCACTTGAGATCATGCGCTTCTTCTGCCGAGGTCTCACGGAACCACCAGGGGGCACCAGTTCCCCAGAAGCTCTTAAACTCTGCAATGCAGGGGAGTAAAGGTGACGCTGTCAGCAATCAGCCTCCAACAGCAGGGCTGTTTGGCACACGCCTGTTGTCTCAGCACCTGGGAGGCTGACGCAGGAGGATCAGCGTGAGTTCACAGACCAAGACCATCCTGGGATACAGAAAGTGAGCTCAAGGCCAGTCTGAACTGCACAGCGAGGCCCTGTCTAGAAAAGACACACACACACACACACACACACACACACACACACACACACACACACAATCGGCCTCCAACAGCTAGGCATTCACAGCCCAGAGTCTTTCAGTGTTGTGCTTTACCTGCTTGATCCAGTGACTGCTATTAATTAAATCTAACTCTCCAGGCACGTAAAGCAACTCATCTGAACAGTTGTTAAGTTTCTACACTGTGGTTATTTTTTTCACGGAGGGCACATACAATTTGCTAAGTATCTCTGCCTTAATTCACCATGCCTTTTACGGAGTAAGGATAATAAAAAGTTTCACCCTATAAGATCCCATTTTGAGCATCGTCTTCAGCTTTAAAGCAATATTATTGAAATGATAGTAATTAAAGCACTTAAGATTTGTCATTTTTCAGTATTACTGAGTACTTTATTAGATAAATAATATGCATGTTGAACATATGACTGGTGATAAACCTACGTCACTGATTAGTAACCATTGTATTAAAGTCAATGGTCCTTAAACTGATAGTAAAATGTTTCTTTTTATTACCTTCATTATGTGGGAAGTGTATATGCCACAAATAATGAGAATTAAAAATCTTTATAAATGTTTCTTCTTTAAAATCCAAACAAATAAAAATAAACAGGAAGGGAAATATTTTAATATCAGTCTTTTCTAGGAAATACTATGCCAAATCCCCTTCCATAGGCCAGAATATTCTAATATTGTGAATTTCATTCCTTTTTTGTTTCATTAATGGGGAAAGTGGTACCATTATTGTCCTTTGTTCTTATTTCTCTTCCAATAAAACTATTAAAATGGTACCAAAGCTCTGGAAAGATAAGTACATAAATAAATAAATGGGAGTGTATAAATTTTACCTGTGATGTAGATATCATGCCAAAGTAAGTCTTATTAAGATCTGTGTACACCTTCAATGTAATGTGCTTTTGGTTTTCTAAGAATTCACTGTCCTAAATGCTGCTTCATTCCTATTAAATGCTATGAAGAACATAACATAAAACACATTCTTTAACTCAAATTAAGTAATGGGGTTATTGGTACAAATTTCTTTCTTTTGTTAAGAGTTTAGGACAGGGTGTGCAGGGTCTCTCCTAATGATTCTCCTGCTTTCAGCTTCCCAGGCTCTCCGATTACAGGTGCACGCCACCATGCCCAGTCTCAGTCACCATCTCAGCGTGCCCTGGGATTGGGGCCTGCGTGACAGGCCAGGGATTGAACCGCTGGCTCTTGCATCTGCCTAAGCAGGCACTTTAATGATACAGCTTTCTACAGCTGTATATTTTCTTTCAAGATTAGATGGCTAAGGAGCTAACAATCTGCTCCTTCATTTTGAATAGTTGTACAGTTATAGATCAAAGTTTGTCTGCTGCACTCACAAGTAAACCTAGAAGATTTGTAAACTGAAAGAGAAAAAATATATTTGTGAAGATCTCAAACCAACCCAGATCCTACCTGAGTGTTCATATTGTCTTGAATTGACATAAAAGAAACAACCAAAAGGGGCAGGGGGAGCTCTGCCTAGTTCTATAGCAGTATCCATGGAATGAGATTTGTGTCCATAATACAGGGCTACACTTAACATTCAAAATATTTCCCAACAGACTACGTGTTAAGAGCTTGCCCCCCCCCACCTTATGGCACTGTGGGGAGGTGCAGCCACTTAAGCCCCAACTTGGTAGAGGGGCGCGAGGACAATGCAACCATGCTCTCCAAGGGGACACTGGGCCTTGCTTGCCTCCGCTTTCGGCTTCCCAGCTGTGCAGTGAGCAGCCTGTCTCACTCATTAGCTGCCAGCTGATGCGCTGCCTCGACTCCAAAGCCACAAAAACAATCATGGGCTGAAACCTTCACAACCGTGAGCCAAAACACACAATTTCTCTTTTAAATTCATTACTTCTGGTGTTTATTCTAGTGAGGAGAAACTGCCTAACATAGAAACTCAGCTCAAAGATGTGGAGCTGCTGTTGTGACTGTATCTGGCACATGGACTAAGAAGCTTTAGAACGGGTTCACAGTACGGGTTTGGCGGAGAAATTCTACTGTGCTTAAGCCGGGACTAGGCATGATCTGCTGGGGGCTCAGAAGGGCAGAACATAGAAGAAATGCAGGCAGCAGAGAATGTGAAGGTGAGGCTTCAGGCTGGAATGGAGGGTCTGCTGGACACTGGACTGGAGACCCTTCATGATACTGTAGCAAACAATCAGACTCCGTTTGGTCCATGCCACAAGACTTTGCTGGAGGCTGAACCTCATAGTGTGGACTAGTGTATTTGACAAGGGAAATTTCCACACAGCACCGCACTAGGGCCACAGACACTGCAAGGCACCTCCCATAGGACCTAACAGTTTGTTCAGCCAGTAAAGTGGCCAGGCATTCTGGGGCTACGGTGTACGTGGGCTTAGGCACAGCTGGCACCAGCAGCAGACTCTGCCATCACTGACAGGATGCTGGACTTTTCAGGAACAGAGAAGGGAGAAACTGTGGTGTCACCTGACATGGAACTGTAGGAGGGAAACCACCGGAGATGTTAGGAAGGAAAAGATGCCACAGATGTGAAATGCTTGCTAGGGGAAGCTCCCTGCAGCATGCAAAATTCGCCACCGAGAGATGCCCTTGCAGGCTGGTACAGACAGGCCACAGCGGCGTCCTGTCCTATGGTGCACCCTGAGCCGTAGACAAGCAGACCTTCTGCAGCTGTGGGACTTAGGATTCCTGCTGCCAGGCTTTGGTCTTAACTTTCAGTCTGACTTCTTTCGTTTCTCCTCCTGCTCCCTTTTGGAATTGCCTCTGCATCGTTTTATCATGGACATATGTAACTGTCTTTTCTGCTTTTACTAAGGCTCACAGTAGAATTTACCTTCAAATGTTGGACTTGAACTTTGACTTTTTGCTTTTTTCTAAACAGGAGCTGGCCTCCGACCCCCAGTGATCCTCCCATCTCAGCCTCCTGCGTGCTAGGATTATAGGCGTGTGCCACTATGTTTAGCTTAGACATTGAACCACTGAGACTTAGAGGATTCTTAGAAATGGCAGCCTCATGGCAAGAAGGCAGACAAATCCTTGACTAAGTCCCTCCAAACCGTGAACCCAAATACATCTTTTCTTTTTGTAAATGGATTAGCTTAGGCATTTTTACAGTAATGAAAGTTGACTCATAGCTACTCATACAAACAAAATAAATTTAGCCTGCACAGATGAAACTGCAAAACATCCTGATGAAAATTTTGTGTAAGTCTTCCACTGTCAAAACAGATATGATGAAGGTACATATTAGCTTCAAAATAATTTAAAAAAAAAACATTTTAAAGGACAAAAATAACTATTACGAGTCATACACACTGAGACTGACACTGGCCCAATCTGTGGCAGAGCTCTGATTTTTTGAGGTCGATGTTAAGAGAGTGATTTTGATATTTTAGTAGATATTCTACTTTTTAGAAACCAGTGGCATAAAGTATAGGAAATGGAAATGTCAAATATGCCACAACCTTCTAAAAATCTGATAAGAGAATCTAAGAATTGAGTATAGAATATAGCAACAGAGCAATTAAAACCTTGACAAAGTTAGACAAAGTGCTTTTAGGACTTATGCAGAAGAATGAACTCAGCAGAAGACCCAGGATCTCTCTCCCCAGCAAAGGAAGAATGTGGCAGGCTTTTCAAATACCAGGTATGAATGGAAAATCTCAATGGCAGTGTCATCCTGAACCCACATGCCTTCCCTATTCTAATTCCAGCTTGATTTTCATCTTTTTAATTTTTGGACAGTCAGACTGGATATAAAAACTAACAGTGACAGCAGATGCTCCTGTCTCCAGCCCATAAGTATGGGTTCGTTTTCTTGTTGCTAGGACAACACACCTGACACCTATAATGTAAGAGGAAAGGCTCATTTGAGGTCAGTTTCAGAGGTTTCAAAGGTTTCAGTCCATGAACAGCTGGCTCGAAGGCAGAGCCACCACAGAAAGATGTCACCAAGAGACACTGCTCAGCTCAGGACAGCTGGAAAGCTGAGGGCAGGGGTAGAACAGGAAGCAATGGGCCAAAGCCAAACCCAGTCTCTGAGGTCATATCCCAAGAGCGCACTTGCTCCCACTAGGACCTACTCACCAGAGCCCACTCAGCTGTGAGTGAGGTTGTCACCCCTTGGCGAGTGTCTTAATCCAGTCAAGGGAGCAGTGAGAACTCCTCAGCACTCCTCAGCATGGGAATGCTAACCTGTTTCTCTTCACAGGAGCCGAGTGTCCTCCACTGCTCTTTGGACTGCCACCATGCACTAATGGAGAAGACACAGACTATCCTAAAAATTTACATTGCTACAAGCACTTGAACTAAGTAGAATAGTAGCAGCTGACACAATATAAACTATATGAAAAACACTCATTCTTTAGACTAAATTTCTTGTGAAGAAGCTCCCAATATCACCTGCTTAGAATTTTTTTAAAAGCAGATTTTCAGCAAACTCCAGATTATCAGAAATTCTGAACTACAAATACTATGTTTCAAAGCAAGCTGCTACTAAGAAAGACACACCATATTCCAAAGTTAGAAGGCTTCTGTATCATATATTTGGATTTGATAGCTACGTACCACTTCTGCAGTGTGATTCTCTCACAGGTACCACTATAGCTACAAATCAGAAGCTAAGAGAATCTCAGTTGGTTGGAACATTCACTAACCACCTTCTCCAGTGTGACCATCTTGTATCTGCATATCATGCTCCTTATTGTCTTGTACCCATTGATTTATTCATCATTTCATCCAGTAGGTGTGGGACATCTACTATCTGTCTGACACTCTTCTAGGCACGTACAGCAAACTGATGCTCTTACACTGGGCAATTTTATTTTCTTTTTTGTTTGTCCTTTTGAGACAGGGTCTTGTTGTGTTCCTAGAGCTGGCCTTGAGTTCACATTGTAACCCAGGTTGGTCTTGAACTCACAAGATCCTCCTACCTCAGCCTCTGGAGTTCTGGGATGACAAGTGTGTGCCACAAGGCCCAACTGCTCACTTTTCAAATAGATAGAGACAAGTAACAAGCAAACAAAATCCTCAATTATATGCTAATTCAGTTGGCTGGAAAGAACTTTAAAGTGTAATAAAGCATAGTCCAGGGTTATGTCATAGTTTCTCCAAAAGGCAGAAGCAAAAATTAGAACAATTAGAATCTTGTTATAAAAGCAACAATTACAACCTTGTTACAAAATCACACAGGAAGAGCCGGATATAGCTCAGCAGTCTACGCCCTTTTCTGGCAAGTGCAAGGTCCTAGGTTCTATCCCTGGTACCACATGCCATGCCAGCCACTGATTCTGGATGTGGTGGTGCTTGCCTGTAATGTCGGCACTGGGGAGGCTGAAACAGGAGGATCACTACAAGTCTAAGACATTGTATACCAAGACATTGTACCAAGTAAATAAATAAATAAACCTTTTAAAAAAGAGTTGCTATGGCTTCAAATGATGGCAGGGGAGATGGTGCTTCTGAATGTATTTGAAAGAAAAGGCAGAACAATATATAGAAGAGATAGATGTAGCATTTCAAAGAAGGAAGGAAGTATGACTCGGGTTTTTTCCATCCAAGCTAAGGTGATGAAACTATTATTTCAGGCAAAAGAAAGTGAAGAATAAGATGGTTTGAGAACACATTTAGATTTTTTCACATAGGTCAGGTTCTCTGTGTTTCTTCTTAATGTTCCTATTTTATTTGCTTGTAAATCTAGTTATTTCCCATTTTATAACATATTTTATCAGTTTTTGTATATTACAGTAAAGCATAACGCTGATCATGCAAATCTTAAACTGAAATACATTATAAACATTCAATAATCTCCCCCAAAATACCTTTAAATATATAACTGCTTGTTTGTAAGGAAAGTTAGGATTGACTTCCTTTAAATTACATAGCTCTTGTGGTGAAATGAAACTTGTGAAAGAAATAGGTATGTAGCAGCTGCATCCAGGTGAATTCTGAAATTCTGATGACAGCAGTGAAAGGAAAGGCAGTTTTCCCAAAACCAGGATCCTTGAAAATTCATTCCTAAATTCAGAACAAGACTCTGAACCATGCTGTCTGTAACTTGCCTATTGTCCAAGACCTTAGCAAAGCTTACCACTTATTTGACTTACTTCCTAGTGCCACCTCATGGTTTACATTAACTGTTCGCAATGCCAAGTTTATGCCAAATTAGACTACAGACATACTCACGAGGTGAAGGCATTGAGCCTTCACCTCTGATCTAATATGTTTCATGAAACATGGGTAACTTCTTAAGTCTGGGTAAATATATTTTCTATTTTCTCCCCCACCTAAAATGAATACTGTACCCCCTATCCTATATGTCTACAGCCTATTAATTAGCATTCAATCAGACCACCTTCAGCACATCTTTCAGCCAACCAGTTGGTCAACACCAGAATACCTTTATGTACACATGTAACCTCAGGTACCACAATCAAATTTATAGCTTTGTCTTCCTAGCATCTTCTCATTTGGGGGAGGGGGATCATTACATCACAGCATACAGTCCTTAGCAGTTGTCCGGCTTAGCTTCTTACCCTGGTTAAAGTATTCACTTAAAATGGTCAGATGAAGTTTTTGATGATGTAAGAGAAGAATTATGTCTTTTTTTTTTTTTTTTTTTTTTTTTTTTTTTTTTTTTTTTTTTTTTTTTTTTTTTTTTTTTTTTTTTTTTTTTTTTTTTTTTTTTTTTTTTTTTTTTTTTTTTTTTTTTGCCTGGACATTTTGTGGTTCCTATAGATCTGTTAAGTTTCATTTCCGTGTGTACACTGGAGTGAAAACACTCCACACACGCATCTCCCGAAGAGCTAAACACAAGACAGAAGAGGAAAAGCAGCCACTGTGCTGAAGTAGGGAGCAAGAGAGCTCAGCTTGCTTTGCAGCCCTGCTCGGTGTGATCCTGGGCGGACAGACTCCATGTAGCACACGGTGAGAAGACTGGCCCAAGGCTCCACGCTCTGCTCAGGATGCTCCCAGTTTCTTCACACTATGCAGAAAGTCGGGTCCTCTGTCTCTCCTGGGGCCCGGGAGAGGGGTGGCCCACACTCACCCTGACACCTGCGCCTGGCCCACAGGGCCCGCTCACCATGCTGCCTCCACTGGGCCCAAAAGGTCGGGGAGCCAGAGCAGAAGGACAAATGGTTGAGCCACCCCTGCACCACAAAGACTCAGCCGGAGTTAGCAGATGCCCTGCTCCGCAGCCCAGGGAATGAGTGCTTCTGTCCAGAGTAGAGATCAGACGTAACTTTCTCCACTGCGAACGGGAAATGCTTTCTATGTCAAAACTCAGGCACGGGGCAGGCAAGATAGCTCAGTGTACTAAGGAGCTTGTTAGGCAAGCTTAGGGCAGTGCAGGACCATGGTTTGATGCCCTGCGCCACTTGCCATGCCAGCCCCGAGCCCAGGACGGGCTGAACCAGTCAGAGTCTGAGTGTAGTGCCTTATCCTCTAATTCTAGCACTGGGGAGGCTGAAAGCAGGAGGATCACCATGAGCTCTGTAGGAAGACCCTGCAACGACCAAATACATTAAAAAAAAAATCCTCAGGAATTATCTATATTGAATAGCTCTGAAATATATAAAAAACATGATACTCTTGATCAGTCTTAAGCATAGGTCTGGAAAAATACACCCAATTGTCTTTTCTTTCTTTTCGTTTCTTTTCTTTTCTTTTCTTTTCTTTCTTTCTTTCTTTCCTGTGTTTAGGGCAGGGTCTACAGGGTATTCAGGATCTCACTATATAGATAGGATTCATAATGATTCTCCTGTTTTCAGCCTCCCAAGCACTGCGATTACAAGTGCGTGGTCTCAATCACTGTCTCAGCGTGCCCCAGGGGGTGGGCCGGCAAGGCCAGCCGGGGATCGAACCCCAGCCGCTGCTCTGTCTACGCAGATGCCTTCATCCGCTGAGCGATCAGGCCAGCCGAAAGCATGCCCAAATGTCTTTAAAATAAACCCTGTTGATATCTACACAGGTTGCAGCAACGGCAGGTGTCATTTTGGCTATCCACTAAACCCAATGTTTGCCCATGTTTTCTGTATCCCTTATTTAATGAAAGGACTAGGGCCACAGTCATCCAAACGGAAGCGTGCAAACCACTCCCACCACACATTCTCTCCTCCCTCTAGTCTCTCTTCAAATGCCTTTGCTGAGTTAGCCACAGGCTAAAATTCCCAATTACGCCCTTGAGTCCCCAAATCCTTCTCTGTCAATGCCATTGCCCCAACAGTGACTTGAATGTGCATATTTCTTTATGATGATAACATTTCAGTCTAGTTTTTCCCGTTCATCTTAGAAGCCTAAATGATGGCTCTAAAAATGAACACAGTTAATCCTTGACTTCTAATACTATGTAGACTTCCTGCCATTCTTAGTATGAGTCTGAATTATTGAACAGATTCATTTAGTCTGTTAATGGCTTTCTCTATTAAGCATTTTTTTACCCTCAGCTGCTTCATAGAGAACTATGAAGTTGCGCTAATGAGTAATCTCTTCTTTGTCTCAGAGACTTGTACTGTAACACCTCTTTGGCTTTTTCTTCCAGTATCTGGCCTAATAAAATAAATGCTTTTGCTGAAGAATTTGTGAGGGATCAGTACGATCTGTTCCTAACAGCACTGCTAGAATTCAACTCTGAATACATCTATCTATCTGGTCCTGGTACCTTTATTGGGAAAGAATTGTAATTGCCATGTTCTTTTGTACTGGATTCTGAATGCAGTGGATTTTATGGTATTGGACTTAGCCTTTGTTATTTTCTTGTAAATAATGCTGGACTTTAAAATGATATTTATGTTACTTGTGGATCAGTAGATTTTGAGGTTCATTTCTATATTTTATTGAGCAAATTTAAAACTACATCTCTATTAAGACTGGATGAGTTCTGTACTACAGTTGGATATCTTATCATCTTACCTCTGTGCTGCAAAATTACTTTAGTAATAATCATAAAACAAAATAAATACATGTAGAAATTAAAGTCAGAGGGCCAGCCAGATAGCATAGTAGATTAAAGCATTTGCTTAGGCTGACACAGGAGTAGGGGGTTCAGTCCCCCATGCCTGATGCGCAGGCCCCACACCCAGGGCACGCTGAGACTGTGACTGAGACTGGATGTGGTGGCACGTGCCTGTAATCAGGCCAAAAAACAGGAGAATCACTATGAGTCCAATCTTAGTAGTGAGACCCTGTAGACCCTTATACTAAATACATAATAAATAAATAAATAAAGTCCTGTCTCACAAAAGTTTCAAATCCAAGTAAAGCATATCCCAACATATTGTGTGGATTAATAGTGACTGAGTAACACATTTCTTTGCCTTTATAACCAATGTATCAGCATTTATTTCTAATTCACTACTTACAGAAAAGAATGTGTAGGGCCATTGAGGTTGGTGATGCAAGCTGCTTCTGATACAAGTGACAATTTTTCTAAACCATTAAAAAACTTTACAGTTTGTGTCCTGATAGCCTCCCAAAGCTTCATGCAGTCACAGGTAGGGGCTTTCTCAGAGGTGGCTGAATAGACACTATGTGATTGATTCGTGGTGCAATGCTACAGTTTTGGGTGCTGTGATTAAGGTTGGTGATTACTAAGTCAGCCCTCTGGATTGGCTCCACCCTAATCCCTGTAGACTGGGATACAATCTAAGGCAGGGTGGCAAGTTTGTCTCCCCATTCCCTGCACTTGCTTTGCCACCTTCTTCCTGCCACATCGTTCCTTCTCCGCGCCCTGCCTTGGAGCCAGCCAGTGATGGACTGGAACTCCTACCACCTGTGAGCTAAGCAAAGCTTTCACCTTTTAACTTTGAGTGCTGGGTATTTTATCTCAGCAATGAGAAAAGTGACCAAGGCACTAACCCTGAAGACACTGAGGAATGGCTGTATGACTGAGGGCCCTCTGAACTGACTTCCACTGAAAGTCAGTGTTTCTTTTTTTTTTTTAATTTTATTTACTTATTTATTCTATTATGGCCAGCTCAGCCTGCCCTCGGGGTGGGGCTGGCACAGCATGTGGTGCTGGGGATCGAACTGTGGCCTCTGTGGTGGTCTAAGCAAGTGCTTTAGACCACAGAGCCATCTTGCCAGCCCAAAACTCCGTGTTTCTTAAACGGTGAACAACAAAACTGATCCCAGGGCTGGAGGAGAAGTAGAAAGTTTGGACATGCTAGTTAAAGGTTGTAAGGTCTAAGCTTCCATTAGCAAGAGAAATAAGTTCTGAATACCATTCTATGCCATGATATCTATAAATAATAATATATAATATACTGGAAAATTCTTAAGAGATTTTAAATGTTCTCAGCACAAAAATAAGAACTGTGTGAAGTGATAGGTGTTAATTGGCTTTCAACAATGTGCACTGTAAGTACATCAAAATATCATACTATACACCATGAGTACATATAATTTTCAATTAAAATAAATAAAACCAATTTTGAAAATACAAAAATCATTTTCATGCCTTATTCACCTGGTATAGATTTGCACCTCTTTCATTTCTTAAATTTACTAATGCTTTTCACATCATGTTTTTCAAAGACTAAGATAATTTCCCTAATATGTGTTCTGTAGCATTATTATTTTTGTCAAAATGGAAGCATGATGTTTCCCATCATGGAAACTTAATTCATTATTTAGCTAGGCATGAGAGATATGAAATTTCTCATTGCACAAAATGAAGGGGACTATTAACAAAGATTATCAAAACCACTGAAAAAATATGATAGACAGTTATTAAAGAACAGAGAAACAAATGAATTAACAATAGTGAGTTTTGGGGCCCAGCAGGATGTCTCAGTGGTCTAAAGCGCCTGCTTAGGAAAGCTTAGGCGGCTTCAGGGACCGCGGTTCAATCCTCGGCACCACATGCTGCGTTAGTCCTGCCCTCAGGGCAGGCTGAGCCGGCCATAAAAATAAATAAACAGATAAAAGTTCTGAAACAAGCAAAAAACAAAAACAATAGTGAGTTTTGTGAAGGTTTACCTACTCAATTCCATTGCCTTCTTCTTAACCTCACAATAGTCTTTGAAGCCACAGGTGTTATATCTATAGTATTTACGGAAAAAGCAGCCTAAGAGGCACATGAGGAGGCACAAGGGCTTGGAAGAGGTCAAAACTGCTGACTCATTATTTGGGCCATCTGGCATTTCCTCGGACTTCCCCACCGTGGGAGCATAGTTTTATTCAACCTGAAAGAGAAAGCACTCAACCCCTTTCCCCGAGGGGCATTTATCAAAAACAACCATCACCAGCTGCTAAATGTTGTTGCTGTCTGAAGTAGTGCTATGGTTTGCTAAGCTATGACTACATCCTCCAACAAAATGTTTGT